>JAQJVL010003200.1:0-66953 GCA_035578905.1 Stictocephala bisonia | reverse complement strand
TTGCCGGTTCATTGCCTAAGGACTCAATGCGGTCCTTAGGTGAAGGTTTTGATGTTTTTGTTTTATCTGGGTCCATAGGATTCCCACGATTAGCTAGGGAAATAAATGGTCTAGCCCCGACAGAGCCCCGCATGCCAGGGTAAGCCTATTTGAAACTGGATTTCGTCAGGTGTCCAGAGTCCGCATGGTATAGACTGGTCTACCACCAGCAATTCAGCCCTCGGCCCACGCTGTTCCACCTTGGCTTGGTTGGAAGGTTAGGTAGGATAAGGAATTAATGGGATAGGAGTGCTCTCAGCATCGGGATCACACTGAAGCTGTGGGAAGGTACCCTCCTCCTCCTCATCGGTTATGGGAATGATGAGACGCCGGGCTTGGGACCGGTACAAGCGGAGTTAGCACTACTGTACATGTAGGGTTTTGCTGGTTGGTTAGCACCACTGTACGTGTATGGTTATGCTGGGTAGTTAGCACTACTGCACATCTAGGGTTCTGCTGGTTAGTTAGCACTACTGAACATGTAGGGTTGTGCTGGTTGGTTAGCACCACTGTACATGTAGGGTTACACTGGTTACTACTGTACGTGTAAGGTAGTGCTGGTTATTTAGCACCACTGTACGTGTAGGGTTATGCTGGTTAGTTAGCATTACTGCACATGTAGGATTGTGCTGGTTGGTTAGCACTACGGTTCGTGTAAGGTTGTGCTGGTTGGTTACCACGACTGTACATGTGGGGTTGTGCTGGTTGGTTAGCACTACTGTGCATGAGGGTTAAGCTGGTTGGTTAGCCCTACTGTACTTGTAAGGTTGTGCTGGTTGGTTAGCACCACTGTACTTGTAAGGTTGTGCTGATTGGTCAGCACCACTGTACTTGTAAGTTTGTGCTAGTTGGTTAGCACTACTGTGCATGTAGAGTTGTGCTGGTTGGTTAGCACCACTGTACATGTAGGTTTATGCTTGTTGGTTAGCACTTCTGTACATGTAGGGTTATGCTGGTTGGTTAGCACTACTGTGCATGAGGGTTGAGCTGGTTGGTTAGCCCTACTGCACATGTAAGGTTATGCTGGTTGGTTATCACCACTGTACTTGTAAGGTTGTGCTTGTTGGTCAGCACCACTGTACTTGTAAGGTTCTGCTGGTTGGTTAGCACTACTGTACATGTAGGTTTATGCTGGTTGGTTAGCACTACTGTACATGTAGGGTTATGCTGGTTGGTTAGCACCACTGTACGTGTAGGGTTATGCTGGTTAGTTAGCACTACTGCACATCTAGGGTTGTGCTGGTTGGTTAGCACTACTGTACGTGTAAGGTTGTGCTAGTTGTTTAGCACTACTGTACGTGTAGAGTTATGCTGGTTGGTTAGCACCACTCTACTTGTAAGGTTGTGCTGTTTAGTTAGCACTACTGTACGTGTAGGGTTATGCTGGTTGGTTAGCACTACTGTACGTAGAGGATTGTGCTGGTTAGTTAGCACTACTGTTCGTGTAAGGTTATGCTGCTTGGTCAGCACTACTTTACTTGTAAGGTTGTGCTGGTTGGTTAGCACTACTGCACATGTAGGGTTGTGCTGGTTGGATAGCACTACTGTTCGTGTAAGGTTATGCTGGTTGGTTACCACCACTATACATGTAGGGTTATGCTGGTTAGTTAGCATTACTGCACATGTAGGATTGTGCTGGTTGGTTAGCACTACTGTACTTGTAAGGTTGTTCTTGTTGGTCAGCACCATTGTACTTGTAAGTTTGTGCTAGTTGGTTAGCACCACTGTACATGTAGAGTTGTGCTGGTTTGTTAGCACTACTGTGCATGTAGGGTTGTGCTGGTTGCTTAGCACCACTGTACTTGTAAGGTTGTGCTGGTTGGTGAGCACCTTTGTACTTGTAAATTTGTGCTAGTTGGTTAGCACTACTGTGCATGTAGGGTTGTGCTGGTTAGTTAGCATTACTGCACATGTAGGATTGCGCTGGTTGGTTAGCACTACGGTTCGTGTAAGGTTGTGCTGGTTGGTTACCACGACTGTACATGTGGGGTTATGCTGGTTGGTTAGCACTACTGTGCATGAGGGTTGAGCTGGTTGGTCAGCACTACTGTACATGTAGGGTTATGTTGGTTGGTTAGCACTACTGTACATGTAGGGTTGTGCTGGTCGGTTAATAGTATTGTACGTGTAAGGTAGTGCTGGGTAACTAGCACCACTGTACTTGTTGGTTTGTGCTGGTTGGTTAGCACTACTGTACATGTAGTTTTGTGCTGGTTGGTTAGCACTACTGTACGAGTAAGTAGTGCTGAGTATTGAGCACCACTGTACGTGTAAGGTTGTGCTGGTTGGTTAGCACCACCGTACATGTAGGGTTATGCTAGTTTGTTAGCAACACTGTACGTGCAGGGTAGTGTAGGTTGGTTAGCTCCAATGTACGTGTAGTGTAGTGCTGGGTAATTAGCACCACTGTACGTGTAGGAATGTGCTGTTTAAGTAGTACCAATGTACGTGTAGGGTAGTGTTGGTTGGTTAGCTCCAATGTACGTGTTGGGTAGTGCTGGTTAATTAGCACCAATGTACGTGTAGGGTAGTGTTGGTTGGTTAGCTCCAATGTACGTGTAGGGTAGTGCTGAATAATTAGCACCACTGTACGTGCCGGGAAGTGCTGATGGATTAGCACCATTGTACGTGTAGGGATTTGCTGTCTTGTTAGCTCCACTGTACGTGTAGGGTAGTCCTGGTTAATTAGCACCACTGTACGTGTAAGGTAGTGCTAGTTAATTGGCACCAATGTACGTGTAGGGTTGTGCTGGTTAATTAGCACCAATGTAGGTCTAGGTTAGTGCTGGTTAATTAGCACCACTGTACATGTAAAGTTGAGCTGGTTAATTAGCATCAAAGTAGGTCTAGGTTAGTGCTGGTTAATTAGCACCACTGTACGTGTAGGTTTGTTTTGGTTGGTTAGCTCCAATTGACGTGTCGGGTTATGCTGGTTAATTAGCACCACTGTACGTGTAGGTTTGTTTTGGTTGGTTAGCTCCAATTTACGTGTCGGGTTATGCTGGTTAATTAGCACCACTGTACGTGTAGGTTTGTTTTGGTTGGTTAGCTCCAATTTATGTGTAGGGTTATGCTGGTTAATTAGCACCACTGTACGTGTAGGTTTGTTTTGGTTGGTTAGCTCCAATTTACGTGTCGGGTTATGCTGGTTAATTAGCACCACTGTACGTGTAGGGTTGTGCTGGTTAATTAGCATCAATGTACGTGTAGGGTAGTGCTGGTTAATTAGCACCACTGTACGTGTAGAGTTGTGCTAGTTTTTTAAATCAACTCTACGTGTAGTGTTGTTTTGGTAGGTTAGCTCCAATGTACGTGTAGTGTAGTGTTTGTAATTAGCACCACTGTACGTGTAGAGTTGTGCTGGTTTTTGAGCTCCACTGTACGTGTTGGGTTGTTTTGGTTGGTTAGCTCCAATGTACGTGTAGGGTAGTGCTGGTTAATTAGCACCACTGTACGTGCAGGATTGTGCTGGTTTCTTAGCTTCATTGTACGTGTAGGTTTGTTTTGGTTGGTTAGCTCCAATGTACGTCTAGGGTAGTGCTGGTTAATTAGCACCACTTTACGTGTAGAGTTGTGTTAGTTTTTTAGCTCCACTGTACGCGTAGGGTTGTTTTGGTTGGTTAGCTCCAATGTACGTGTAGGGTTGTTTTGGTTGGTTAGCTCCAATGTACGTGTAGGGTTGTTTTGGGTGGTTAGCTCCAATGTACGTCTAGGGTAGTGCTGGTTAATTAGCACCACTGTACGTGTAGAGTTGTGCTAGTTTTTAGCTCCACTGTACGTGTAGGGTTGTGTTGGTTGGTTAGCTCCAATGTACGTGTAGGGTTGTTTTGGTTGGTTAGCTCCAATGTACGTCTAGGGTAGTGCTGGTTAATTAGCACCACTGTACGTGTAGAGTTGTGCTAGTTTTTTACCGCGACTGTACGTGGTGGGTTGTTTTGGTTGATAAGCTCCACTGTACGTGTAATTACGTATGTTTAATAACAATAAATGTATTTAATAAATTTTTCATTGCATGTATAGTAAAAGTTTAACTAGTTGCTAAACTAATATTAAAGTAGGAATAAGTTTAAGATATAAGTTTATTATATTGTGTTTACTTACTAAATAATATAAAGATATTCATTAAATTTATTATTTTCACCTTAATTTATTTATTTCATTTTTTATTTTTTTTTTATTTTGTGTAACAGTTCTTGTTTTGATAAGTTAGTTTTATAGATATTTTATTAATTATTAATTAATTATATAATTGGTTTTATTAATGTATATTTGTAAATTATCATAAAATACTTGTGTTATTTGTCATAAAATTTCTTCGTGTTTCTATTATTTTTACCATAAAAATTTATTTTGTAATAATTTATTATTATATAAAGAAATCACTGTTTTTACACTGGTAGATAATGACTATCATGAATTAATGGACAGTGTGGTTATTTTCTATTGGTACTGTTAAATGTATAATATAAAAGTTAAATTAGTATATAACATATAACGACAAATGTAAGTTTCTAAGAGGAAATTGAGTAAATTGTTAAAAAGGTCACTTGGTCTATTTTGTATATGACAGTTCGGTCAAGGGCTAGAACGAAGTCTAATAAAATTTTAAACCTAAACATTAATATTCTTAATAATGCGAATGTGTAAATAATATGCAGATATAAAATAAAATTTTAAAATTTTTCTTTGGACATGGTAAATAATTAGTGTACACTTTAGAATGTTATCTAGAGAATGTATTATTTAAGACATTTTAACTGTAAGTATAAGAATATGTGGAGTTTAAGTCGGTTTACTCACTTCATTTGTAGTTTCGTAGGCGATGTTGACTACTGAATATAGTTGGCTGTTAAATGAAACTTGAATGGTGCATTATAATAAAAACCATTTGTAAAACATTTCAACTGTAAGTATATGAATATGTGTACTTTAAGTCGGTCTATTCACTTCATTTGTAGTTTCGTAGGTGATTTTGATCATTGAATATAGTTGGCTGTTAATGAAACTTGAATAGTACATTATACTAAAAACCATTTGTAAATTATTTCAACTGTAAGTATAAGAATATGATGTGTTTAAGTCGGTCTACTCACTTCATTTGTAGTTTCGTAGGTGATATTGATTACTGAATAAAGTTGGCTGTTAATGAAACTTGAAAGAAAAATTATAACAAATGTCATAATTAAAAGAATTACAAAACTATCATTTAATCTGTCCTTACTCCAATATATTGTGTGGTATTTATGCTTCCCTAAAAAATATGTAGATGAAGAATGCCAGCAACAGGAAATTGAAGAATATGTTCGTGAGTTTTACAAAATTTCCTAACAACTTGTGGAGGCTTTTGGTTCGTTCAGTAACAGAAACGTCATAGCCTGTGAAATAAAACATAATATTAGGAAACTGATTGAAATACTCAAACCCAACTTAACAATTGTTATTTGTTGTGCTATATGTCTTGCTAATAATATAAGTATATTTAAAGTTAAATAAATTTAAATATTACAGCAAAATTTTAAAGAAGTCTTAAATTTTAACGTAAACAATCTGTTTAGTTCCATAAAGTTTTTTTTGGAATATTTCGAATTCTAGATTTCTTAATTTATAAGGTAATGTATTATTTAAGTTAATAATCATACACTGATGTTTTTTATGCTGTTGAGTATTCACATTGTTTTGATTTAGTTGACTCGAATTTCTTTGTTCATACTTATGTATATTTTTTAAGACGAAATTTATGTAGATTATATTTTGTTGAAATCAAGCTTTTGTAAATATATATATATATATATATATATATATATATATATATATATATATATATATATATATATATATATATATATAAAGAACAACACTTAGCAATCTTTTGTGATGTTTCTTTTTAGAAACAATATCATTTTCTGTCTTGAAAGACCATCTTCAGTTGTTCAGAATGAAATAAGGTTATATTATTTAATAATTAATCATATTAAAATAGTTTGGAAAAATGGTAAATTATTACTATTATGTTCACTAAACAATTTTAACATATAATTAAATTATAAAATATAACTTCATCCAAATCGGATATGAACAAAAAATAAAACACATGTCTTATGAAAAGTTATAATATTATCAACAAGTCTAATAATGTTATCCTTTGATAATTTACCAACTTCTCTCGTTATTATTATTTGATATTACATTCTCACCTAAAATAAAAATAAGACTATATAAAAAAATCATATTTTAAAAACGATTACAATCTAATTGCATAATATTTTATTTGCGAGGGACATCTAAAATTTTTCGGAGATGTTGCCTTTAGAAATATATAAGACCTCAAATATTACATCTGATCCAATTAAAAAGCTATGTATTCTTGTTCATTTACATTTCTAAGAATATTTATTTAAACTATGGGCTAGTCAGCAAAGTTATTAACAATATTATTAGAACGTTTAACTGTACACACTTATAGTCCAACAATTAATATTATCAAATTTATAAAACAACGGGCAACAGTTTTCATTAATGGTAACCAATTTAAAAATATACAAAAATAATTAGTAAACTATTAAATACTTTGATGCTTAACGTTACACTATAAGTGATAGTAACAAGAAAACTATAACAAGCAAACAAATAATATCTTTATAAATAAAGCACATGAACAAAATATATACTTATCGGAATTGAATAAGCCAATTATTTATTAAATTCAAATTTCATTCGCTGATCCTGCCCCCCCCCTCCCAATTGTAAATATATAATGTCATTTTTTTTAGTACAAAAACCTACGTTCAAAATGTTATTTTGAAAATCTTTTACTCTATAGGTTTGGATAATGTAAACATGATTAATAGTTACATATTTAGGCTCAAAAGTCAAAAAGAAAGTTTATACTGCTTTTCTTTACCTTATGTCTTTGTATTGTTTTTTGCCTATACCATAATTTATTTTTATTAAAAAACACAAAGCAACAATTTTATTTTAAATGTTCCAAGTTATATATGGATTCTTTCATATGGTTAAGACGGAATGTCTAGAAACAAACTAGAAGACTTATAAGAAAAGTGTGGCATTTGTCAAGAAGATACATGGTGGGTAGTTCAGTCAAAATTCAACAGTCTTGTTGTAAATGGGTGAAGGTAACTTCTTGACGTGGCTACCAGTCACTGTTGTATGTTCTCAGCTGACTGATGTCAGTATTGCTACAAATGGGTGAAGGTAACTTCTTGACGTGGCTACACAGTCACTGCTATATGTTCTCAGCTAACTAATGTCAGTCTTGCTACAAATGAGTGAAGATAACTTCTTGACGTGGATATACAGTCACTGCTGTATGTTCTCAGCTGACTGATGTCAGTCTTGCTACAAATGGGTGAAGGTAACTTATTGACGTGGCTACACAGTCACTGCTGTATGTTCTCAGCTGACTGATGTCAGTCTTGCTAAAAATGGGTAAAGGTAACTTCTTGACGTGGCTATACAGTCACTGCTGTATATTCTCAGCTGACTGATGTCAGTCTTGCTACAAATGTGTGATGGTAACTTCTTGGCGTGGCTACACAGTCACTGTTGTATGTTCTCAGCTGACTGATGTCAGTCTTGCTACAAATGAGTGAAGGTAATTTCTTGACGTGGCTATACAATCACTGTTGTATATTCTCAGCTGACTGATGTCAGTCTTGATACAAATGGGTGAAGGTAACTTCTTGACGTGTCTACACAGTCACTGCTGTATGTTCTCAGCTGACTGATGTCAGTCTTGCTACAAATGGGTAAAGGTAACTTCTGGACGTGGCTACACAGTTTCTACTGTATGTTCTCAGCTGACTGATGTCAGTCTTGCTACCAATGGGTGAAGGTAACTTCTTGACGTGGCTACACAGTCACTGATGTATGTTCTCTGCTGACTGATGTCAGTCTTGATACAAATGTGTGAAGGTAACTTCTTGACGTGGCTACACAGTCACTGCTGTATGTTCTCAGCTGACTGATGTCAGTCTTGATACAAATGGGTGAAGGTAACTTCTTGACGTGTTTACACAGTCACTGCTGTATGTACTCAGCTAGCTGATGTCAGTCTTGCTACAAATGGGTGAAGGTAGCTTCTTAACGTGGCTACACAGTCACTGCTGTATGTTCTCAGCTGACTGATGTCAGTCTTGCTACAAATGGGTGAAGGTAACTTCTTGACGTGGCTACACAGTCACTGCTGTATGTTCTCAGCTGACTGATGTCAGTCTTGCTACAAATGGGTAAAGGTAACTTCTGGACGTGGCTACACAGTTTCTACTGTATGTTCTCAGCTGACTGATGTCAGTCTTGCTACCAATGGGTGAAGGTAACTTCTTGACGTGGCTACTCAGTCACTGATGTATGTTCTCTGCTGACTGATGTCAGTCTTGATACAATTGTGTGAATGTAACTTCTTGACGTGGCTACACAGTCACTGCTGTATGTTCTCAGCTGACTGATGTCAGTCTTGATACAAATGGGTGAAGGTAACTTCTTGACGTGTTTACACAGTCACTGCTGTAGGTTCTCAGCTGACTGATGTCAGTCTTGCTACAAATGGGTGAAGGTAACTTCTTGACGTGGCTACACAGTCACTGCTGTATGTTCTCAGCTAACTGATGTCAGTCTTGTTACAAATGGGTGAAAGTAGCTTCTTGACGTGGCTACACAGTCACAGCTGTATGTACTCAGCTAGCTGATGTCATTATTGCTACAAATGGGTGAAGGTAACTTCTTGACGTGGCTACACAGTCACTGCTGTATTTACTCAGCTAGCTGATGTCAGTCTTGCTACAAATGGGTGAAGGTAGCTTCTTAACGTGGCTACACAGTCACTGCTGTATGTTCTCAGCTGACTGATGTCAGTCTTGTTGCAAATGGGTGAACGTAACTTCTTGACGTGGCTACACAGTCAATGCTGTATGTACTCAGCTAGCTGATGTCAGTCTTGCTACAAATGGGTGAAGGTAGATTCTTGACGTGGCTACACAGTCACTGCTGTATGTTCTCAGCTGACTGATGTCAGTCTTGATACAAATGGGTGAAGGTAACTTCTTGACGTAGCTACACAGTCACTGCTGTATGTTCTCAGCTGAGTGATGTCAGTCTTGCTACAAATGGGTGAAGGTAACTTCTTGACGTGACTACACAGTCACTGCTGTATTTTCTCAGCTAACTGATGTCAGTCTTGCTACAAATGAGTGAAGGTAATTTCTTGACGTGGCTATACAGTCACAGCTGTATGTTCTCAGCTGACTGATGTCAGTCTTGATACAAATGGGTGAAGGTAACTTCTTGACGTGTCTACACAGTCACTGCTGTATGTTCTCAGCTGACTGATGTCAGTCTTGATACAAATGGGTGAAGGTAACTTCTTGACGTGGCTACACAGTCTCTGCTGTAAGTTCTCAGCTGACTGATGTCAGTCTTGCTACAAATGGGTGAAGGTAACTTCTTGACGTGGCTACACAGTCACTGCTGTATGTTCTCAGCTAACTGATGTCAGTCTTGCTACAAATGGGTGAAGGTAGCTTCTTGACGTTGCTACACAGTCACTGCTGTATGTTCTAAGCTAATTGATGTCAGTCTTGCTACAAATGGGTGAAGGTAACTTCTTGACGTGGCTACACAGTCAATGCTGTATGTACTCAGGTAGCTGATGTCAGTCTTGCTACAAATGGGTAAACGTAGCTTCTTGACGTGGCTACACAGTCACTGCTGTATGTACTCAGCTAGCTGATGTCAGTCTTGCTACCAATGGGTGAAGGTAACTTCTTGACGTTGCTACACAGTCACTGCTGTAAGTTCTCAGATAACAGATGTCAGTCTTGTTGTAAATGGGTGAATGTAACTTCTTGACGTGGCTACACAGTCAATGCTGTATGTACTCAGCTAGCTGATGTCAGTCTTGCTACAAATGGGTGAAGGTAACTTCTTGACGTGGCTACACAGTCACTGCTGTATGTACTCGGCTAGCTGATGTCAGTCTTGATACAAATGGATGATGGTAGCTTCTTGACGTGGCTACACAGTCACTGCTGTATGTACTCAGCTAGCTGTTGTCAGTCTTGCTACAAATGTGTGAAGGTAACTTCTTGACGTGGCTACACAGTCACTGCTGTATGTTCTGAGCTAACTGATGTCAGTCTTGCTACAAATGGGTGAAGGTAGCTTCTTGACGTGGCTACACAGTCACTTCTGTATGTTCTCAGCTGACTGATGTCAGTCTTGATACAAATGGGTGAAGGTAACTTCTTGACATGTCTACACAGTCACTGCTGTATGTTCTCAGCTAACTGATGTCAATCTTGTTGTAAATGGGTGAATGTAACTTCTTGACGTGGCTACACAGTCAATGCTGTATGTACTCAGCTAGCTGATGTCAGTCTTGCTACAAATGGGTGAACGTAGCTTCTTGACGTGGCTACACAGTCACTGCTGTTTGTACTCAGCTAGCTGATGTCAGTCTTGCTACAAATGGATGAAGGTAACTTCTTGACGTGGCTACACAGTCACTGCTGTATGTTCTCAGCTAACAGATGTCAGTCATGTTGTAAATGGGTGAATGTAACTTCTTGACGTGGCTACACTGTCAATGCTGTATGTACTCAGCTAGCTGATGTCAGTCTTGCTACAAATGGGTGAAGGTAACTTCTTGACGTGGCTACACAGTCACTGCTGTATGTACTCGACTAGCTGATGTCAGTCTTGCTACGAATGGGTGAAGGTAGCTTCTTGACGTGGCTACACAGTCACTGCTGTATGTACTCAGCTAGCTGTTGTCATTCTTGCTACAAATGTGTGAAGGTAACTTCTTGACGTGGCTACACAGTCACTGCTGTATGTTCTGAGCTAACTGATGTCAGTCTTGCTACAAATGGGTGAAGGTAGCTTCTTGACGTGGCTACACAGTCACTGCTGTATGTTCTCAGCTGACTGATGTCAGTTTTGCTACAAATGGGTGAAGGTAACTTCTTGACATGGCTACACAGTCACTGCTGTATGTTCTCAGCTGACTGATGTCAGTCTTGCTACAGATGGGTGAAGGTAACTTCTTGACGTGGCTACACAATCACTGCTGTATGTACTCAGCTAGATGATGTCAGTCTTGCTACAAATGGGTGAAGGTAACTTCTTGACGTGGCTACACAGTCACTGCTGTATTTTCTCAGCTAACTGATGTTAGTCTTGCTACAAATGAGTAAAGGTAACTTCTTGACGTGGCTACACAGTCACTGCTGTATGTACTCAGCTAGGTGATGTCAGTCTTGCTACAAATGGCTGAAGGTAGCTTCTTAACGTGGCTACACAGTCACTTCTGTATGTTCTCAGCTGACTGATGTCAGTCTTGTTGTAAATGGGTGAATGTAACTTCTTGACGTGGCTACACAGTCAATGCTGTATGTACTCAGCTAGATGATGTCAGTCTTGCTACAAATGTGTGAAGGTAACTTCTTGACGTGGCTACACAGTCAATTCTGTATGTACTCAGCTAGCTGATGTCAGTCTTGCTACAAATGGGTGAAGGTAACTTCTTGACGTGGCTACACAGTTTCTGCTGTATATTCTCAGCTGACTGATGTCAGTCTTGCTACAAATGGGTGAAGGTAACTTCTTGACGTGGCTACACAGTCACTGCTGTATTTTCTCAGCTAACCGATGTCAGTCTTGCTACAAATGAGTGAAGGTAACTTCTTGACGTGGCTACACAGTCACTGCTGTATGTACTCAGCTAGCTGATGTCAGTATTGCTACAAATGTGTGAAGGTAACTTCTTGACGTGGCTACACAATCACTGCTGTATGTTCTCAGCTGACTGATGTAACGGTGTTTCGTTTACAACTTCTGCTTTTTTTCAACGCTAAAGTATATTCCAAGTTCAGTGGTTTTTACCACTATCTATGTTTCATTCTATTTCCATGAAACATATTTAGGTCGATCAAAGCAATATTTATTCTGTTGGTGTATCCAAGATAAAAATAAGAAACTATAAGATTCTTACATATAACGTAAAATTATTGTAACTAATGCTTTTTTATAACGTTCGTCCTCTTAGATTACTACAGAATTATTAAATTAGAAACCTCTATTTAAATAAATAAAATAATAAAGAATGAAAGGAATTTAATACTTAACTAGGAATATATGCACTCTTTAAAATTGGATTTAAATTACCGAATATGATTAAGAATATGTGTCCAAAAATATGTCCAAAAATATTCAAACTTTTTTATTATTACACAGACATATGATTAATATGATATTCTTAAGAACATTAAACTGTCTACTATATATTTTAACTACAATCCAAATTGTTACAGGATTTATGGGAAAAGGACGTTCTATCATGATATTAAAAAAAAGAGTTTGAATTGTACTCAATCAAAGCCTTTTGATACAGGTTTTCTTTTGTAACGCAAAATGAAACGATTTAAAATTTAAATCAACATGTTTTTGTTTCCCTTTATAAAATCCTAACAGAATAAAATTACTTAGTGTATTTTTTATCGGGTTTAAAATAGTGTTTTATTTATCAAATCCGTTTCTAGTTTCAAATTATAAAATGAAAAATTCTTGAAAATACTTCTAACATTTTTATGTTTTGGTATTTTAAAAAAATTATTTAAGCTAGGAAATGTAGTACTAAGTTTCTTTAATAAAAAATTATGTTCATCCAGATAGAGCAATACATTTTAATGATCATCTCACTCCCAACTTCTCAGACCTAACAGCCAAGGTGAACCGGGTTCGGAGAAGTAAGGGATGTAAAAACATCTGGATGAACGGTAATAGAATTATGGTAAAAAAAGGATAATACTTCCAAAGCAATTCAAATAGCCAAAACTGAATACATGCAGCTTATAAGATAGATAGCCTATCTAAAAATAAAAGAAGATTACAATGAAAATTGATCTTTTTAGCCCTATAATTTTTTATTAAACTAATCAAAATATTTATTTCACTTAAATAATCTAACTATTCCATTATTGTTAATTATTTTCGTTTATTATTTAATTGTATTTAATTCATTGTTAAATAGTTGTTGATTTTATTTATTGTTATTTATTTTCTTGTTGTTAAATTTATAAATATTTATTTTTGTTATATAGGTCTTGTTAAAGTATATATTATAGTTTATTATTTATATATTAATTAACGTAGGATGTGAGTTGTATCATCTTAAGATTTCTATATTAGCTGTATCTATGTAGTGCACTATCTAACGGATTCTCTTCATGCTCTGATTTGCTTAACACTTGTCAAATGTATTCTATATTGTGTTTTCAGATGTGTGCACTGGTGTATACGCGATGACTGAGATTGATATGAGGAAAGTGACACTAGAGTGGAGGGAGAGTGGGTATATAGATGATCGTGGAGTGTACTGTGGCTGTTGTAGTGGATAATTTATAAACATATATTTAGATGAGGAAACCTAAATACAGAATTAATAAATTTCGCGTCATCGCTAACGTGGCGGTGTACTTAGGTGGCTCCAGACTATTAGAGATGAAGTGTTAGATAGAAGTGATGTAAAGCAGTAAGGCTAAAGAGTGGGAGATCCGGAGCAGCATTTAGCATGTGTGTGAGCGTGTGTATGCGAGGGATGCGATGAGAGAGTCGAGGGGAGACAAGGTGTAGACTTCGAGTGGGGGTGCTGCGATTATAATGGATGTACTGTGCACAACTTCTGGTGATCGTAGACTGCTAAGATAGGGTTTTAGAGCACATCGACTGGTAGGTAATAACGGAGAGGTGAGAGTGTTCTAATTATGTCTTTGATATCAGCTGACATAAGAGAGTTTGATATACAGTGGATAGGAGATGAGATATCAGTGGAATGAGGTGTGTAGTGAGGGGGGTGTCGAAGCATTTTTATGATCTAGACAGTCTACTCCTACATGGAGAGGTGTGGGATGATGATCGGCGTAGGCTGTGGCTGGTTAATAGTGTGGTAATGGGTGTGTTTGAGGTGTCACACTAGTAGGATAATTGGTGTTGAGAGAGAGTAGTTGGAGAGAGGAGGGTTCATAGTCTAGAGTTTGGGGGGGTTCTAACTGGAACGAGGAGACTTAGAGATCTACATGTACTGAGTCATTGAGATTCATTATTGGACACATCTATTAAATTTCATCCAATAAAATTGGAAATGCATTCAATGTTAATATTCAATTACTGTAGTTCTGATGAAAATAAATTGTAACAATGAACAATTAATATTACCCCCATGTCAAAGGCCCCCCAATATGAATGTTAATATTTTTAACGAGTACTTAGGAAATGTATTGTCATCTGATATAATAATGAATGAGAAAAATATAATTATGTTAGAGGATATTAACTTATGGTACTTGACTAATGTTTATGGTTCAGGGAACTACTTGGATACTCTTATACTTATGAAATGCAAAAAATAATTAGTACTCCAACTATACAATTATATAATGTATTACTATCGAAATGTTTAGACCTAATTAATGTAGGATTGTCTGGTAGTAAATAGATAGCCTATATTATAGAAAATAAGATAGCAGATCATTACTAGACAGGATTGATTGTAGACTTTGGCAAGAACAGAACTATTAAGGAAAATAGTCTTAAAGATGTTATAGATTATAAAAACATTAGTTTTTGCTATTCAACAGGAGAATTGGTGGCCAATATTGGATATAATGGACCCAAAGGAAATTTACTGTCAAATTGTTAATAGATTTCATAAAATGATAACCAAAGGGAATCATCTTTTGTGAATCCCTCTGGTCTGAGGAAGGTGAGCGTGGTTCACCGAAATCGATCACCATAATATTTGTGCATGTTCTACTTGTATTATAATATATTTAGGCATTTTGTGTTTATATTGTAATAACTTTGTGTTATGTGACGTATACTTGTACTTTTCTTGTAAATATCCTACATTTTGTCATACTTTAAAACATCTTGGAATTTTTTAGACTCAGATATAAAATTTCATTCACATATAGTCTATCTAACAAATTGCCTAATTAATAGTACTGTTTAAGTGTACGAGGATTGGATAAAATTGTTATGTAAGCACAAAGAGACTTATTTATAATTATCTTGTGCAAAGTATGTTTCAGTATTGAATAACTGTTTACTATTTAGCCCCTGAATATGTCAAAATACAATTAAATTTGTCTTAACAAGGATATTGAAAGTACTGTTTTGTAGTATTCCATTGGAGTGGCTAGGAATAATGAAATTCGATTTTTTGGCTGGATACATTGACCTGATTAAACATTATTTCAATATAGATTAGAGAATTCATAGTGATTTGCAATATAATTTGAGGCATAGACAATATTAAGTGCAAAGGCATTACAATAATTATGGTAAACTAGTGCCTGCATATAAAATCTCATCACTAATTAACTCATTAGCTCTAGATCTACAACATTTACATAATTACAGCCAGTTGAAACACACACCATAAAAATTATTTAATTAGTTTAAAAACGTAACATAAAATATTAGGCTGACTCGACAATATACTGATATTTATTTACCAACCAACACCAATAATAACTTTTAGGTTATACATCACAATCACATTGGTTAGTCACAATTAAAAACAAAACACAAAGAACTTATTATCACATATACACAGACACACATTTTTACAAAAATAATAGGAAAATGTAATCATATTGAACGAATCAGACCTTTAATCATTTATTTGTCAACATAACCCTAACTAATCTGTTGAATATTGAAAACAGGACAGGGATGCAACTCGTTTATGTTATGGTTTTTTGTAGTTTCACCCCTCTTTGGTGTACAGTCAGTTCCGTTGATAGTAGACTTTTGATATAATCAAAACACTCGCTTTGCTCGTTGGGGGCTTCGCCCCCAAACCCCCTTGGGGTTCAGGCCAATTCGTTGAATATAAAGAGTTAAAATATTTAATTAACAGGACAAATGTTTATTTTAAAAAATCATGGTTTTTATACATTGTATACAAAATTTATTTTAAAAAATCATGGTTTCTATACATTGTATACAAAACATGGAGGTAACTAATTCATGTGTATCATATCTATATAAATATGATTTCCTTTCCATAGAACATAACCGTGCAGAACCCTTCTTCAAAACAGTCAATTTCCGGGGATCATTGACGGAATCCTCAGTACTGAGAACAGCGTGCACTTCCACGCCTGTTTGCCTATCACCAAGAATAGGGTAATGGGTAGATCTATTTGTAATTTCTAACTGTAAGTGAGCGTTGATAGATGGCTCATTGCTCAAACGGTGAAATTCATTAATGAAAGGATTTGAAGAAATGAGATATAAGAACTGATAGATTCAATCAAATTGGCATTGAGAGATCTACCCATGGCAATATTCTTGCGCTCCTCACCATCGTCAATGTAAATAAGGCACCGGTTGACAAACTGAACGTCCCCACCCTTAAGCGCGAACCTTTGACCAGCGGCGTCCAGATTTTAAACATGGTAGTACATTCTTCCTTCGATTTTGAAGGAGAGTCCACTAGGATGACGGTACCCACCAGACACCTCGAGTGCACAGAAGGCAAACAGGTCGTTGTATGTTCTGGCTTTTTCTAGGAAATGATGATTAGTATAAAACGGCGCGTCCAAAGGAGGTAGATTAAGAATATTATACGCTCCTTCACCACAGCACCACTTTTTTTCTGTCTTTCTCTTCCACAAACAGTCGAGCATGACAGTACGAACACTTGTAAATTTCATCTTCCCAAAGACATACTTTACGGAGTTTAAATGAACTAATGCCATTTAAATCGTAGTCTCTCCAGTACGCCATCGGGCCTTGTTCACCAATCTTCCGAGCAAGGAGAGCAGGAACGTGTCTCATGTTGGAAAATGAGGGATTCTTCAATCGAAAAGCCTCTACTCTCAGGCAGGAAGCTCCAGGATTCTGATCGTTATAACGTCGAACAGCTTCTCGGTTGATCTCGGGATTCTGCTCGGTGTAACGTAAAACAGCTTCTCGGTGGATCTCGGGATGCTGCTCGGTGTAAAGTCGGACAGCTTCTCGATTGATCTCGGGATTCTGCTCGGTGTAACGTCAGACAGCTTCTCGGTGGATCTCGGGATGCTGCTCGGTGTAACGTCGGACAGCTTCTCGATTGATCTCGGGATTCTGCTTGGTGTAACGTCGGACAGTTTCTCGGTTGATTTAGAGCTGGTCAGTGTAACGTCTTACACCACCACTATTTATCTGAGGTTTATTTTTACTGTATCGTTTTTTTGCATCTGTAAGCTGTTCCTGTCGAGTACTTGTCAAGCTCTTTGGACGTCCTCGCTTAACCTTTTTTAGGTCTGCCAGGCATTTTGTTAAATAATGGCCTGGTCGAAGGAGATATTTCTTTTAAGGGTGATAACACTACTACAGGCATCAATTTTAACTAAACATCGACATAAGACTCCTGCGAGTCTACATTAGATGTACAGATTGGTTCGTATGATTGGTTTGGAGGGTCATCAATTCGCGGTTCTTCAGGGACAATAGTAAGGTCTTGTGTGGCAGTTTTTCCCAAAGTCAGCTTAGTTCCCCCCAAAGTTAGCTTTTTCCCATCCAGAGCTGCATTCGACAACATCAAACTGGCCAGTGAAAAGTAGCTGTCACACAGAAATGGGCGGGTCAGATTATTACCATCATTGGACAAATCAAAATTGCGCTTTTCATTCACTGGATGTGGATCAAACAGATACAGCAGTTCATTTGCCCTCCAAAAGGAGACAGTAACTGTTTGATCCGTGAAAAGGAATCCGATATCTTGTTGATTCGCAGCCAATATGTCTTGTAATTTTTCAGTAAGTGACGAAACAGTGTCATACCAATAATCTTTCGTTAGGGTATAAAGTGCATCGTAAATGTGCTCTAGTTGTAACAGAGAAACTGACTGATTCAAAACATTAATGACTGATGGTAATTCTTCTGGAAACAAATACCGCCCATAACCAGTACAATTCTCACTACGCAGTGTTTTGTAAATGCGATCACCACTCATTGTACTGAGCATTTCTAATCCATGTGAAGAGTTCATTGTTGCCCTGATGAAAGGACCCCTCGGCAATACAAAAAAAATCTGTTGATGAGAAGCCATTGTAGAGAGTTAAAATGTAAAATTACAACTAAAGTAAATGGAGAGGAAGAAAATGGAAACAAAAAAATAGTATAAAGTCTCGAAAACAATCAAAAGAAATTCGTGATTGATTATTAATCACAATAAAAACGTATTAAATGAAAGAAACGAGAGAATAAACCTAGAGTTTATGTTGAAAAATAGCGATGATAGAAGATTCGTATCACCATGCAGTGAAAACGATTCAGTTTTCAATAGGGCAGAAAGCCAAACAATTGAACAGTTCAGTACTGAAGGTAATTCAAGCGTGTAGAGCCCGTAGGGTGTCAGCAGACTGAGGCATGAAATGCGGCGTCATCCTTATATAACCTCGGTGGGACTTGTTCCAATCGACTGAAGACCGTTCTACCAACCGTTCTAAAAACGTTTCTCGCAGACGCTCCACAGACTCATTTCGATCGACAAAGGCCCGGTCTACCAACTGTTCTAAAAACGTTTATCGCAGCCGCTGGAGGGTGCCTAAACCAACAAACAAATTCCGAAAATACAGCGTAAAACTATGATTGGCCTTTAGGCAACAAAAATGAATACAAACTGTTTTTATATATAGTTTAAATGTCCGTAAAGTTTTGTACACAATTTGAATACGTAAGTGAATAAGTGAGTAACATATTTTTGACAAAACTCAACTTTACCTACTTTTTGTGAGGAAATGTATTATATATAAAGCATTTAAGTATATAATTTAAATATTCTATTAGATGTTGTCCAAACTAAATATTACAGCTTCAGTATAAAAAACTTCAACTCTGCAAACAGGTCGGCGTTTTCAAGTCAACCATTTTGATTATTTCTAGGTTATGAAAAGTTACAAATCAAATTTTATAGCACTTTTCGTAACAAAGTAGATAAGTTAAATAGTGTGTACGGGTTTTAGGGTCTTAAATTATCGTAATACAGCAATAAAATACGAAAAACCTAACAAAAGTATAATTTTTTTAACGAGCAGTGAAATTTGATGATTTTTGCATAGTTAATATCAGAAATACCAAAAAATTACTTCTTAACAAAATTGTAGGAAATTTAATTACAAATCTGAAGTATACGGTCAGCAATTCAACATTCCCGTCCGCCATTTTAGATGATAACGGGTGTTAATCCGTTGATCACAGGGGCTTCCAATATGATCTGAGGGGGAGGGGTTCTATCCAAGGTAATCATGAGAAATTACCTTAGTTTTTTATTGGATACTATCTAAGTTGATAACGGAGGCACAAATTCAAATTTATAAACTTTTTGTGGGGAAAGTTAGAGTATGTACCTTTTGTGGTACATAGATTTTTGTATGTACATTACATTTTTCGTACAGCATCTAATTTTTAGGTTGAAAATTTCATTAGATGCTATCTAAACTAAATGTTACAGCTTCAGTAAAACAAAAACTTCAAGTCTGCAAACAGTACAGCAATTTCACGTAAGCCATTTTGAAATTTTTTTTAGGTTATAAAAGTGAAAAATCAAAGTTTATAACAGTTTGATAGCAAAGTTCTATACGTAAATAACGTGTAGGGTTTTAAGGTTTTAGCTCCTTTAAATCATGCTTAAATGGGAGGAACTATTCCAAAAAAATCACGTGTTTTCGAAAGAACTCAAGTTTACCGACCTTTTCTGAGGAAACTATTGTATATAGCACAAAAACATCCAGGACACTTTTTGTGCAGAATTTTATTGTCAATTTGAATATATCATTTGTTGTTAAGTAAACTAAAAATTAAAGTTTCAGTAAAACAAAATCCTCAACTCTGCAAAAAGATACCCGTTTTAACGTCAGCTATTTTTGATTTTTTTTAGGTTACGGACAGTGCAAAATCGAATTTAATAGTAGTTTTGATAACAAATTAGTAAATTTAAGTAGTGTGTGGGTGTTTAAGTTCTTAAATTATCGTTATAATGCAGTAAAATACGAAAAACATAACAAAAATAACATTTTTTGAACGAAATGTGAAAATTAACGATTTTTTGCGTAGTTATTATCAAAAATACAAAAAAATTTTACATGACCAAAATTGTAGGAAATTTAATTACAAATCTGGAGTATGCTGTCAGATTTGTTCTACAACCAAGGGTTTGCCCACAATTAAGCCGTTAGTAAAACTCTGCACACAATTCAAATTTCCCGTCCGCCATTTTGATTTTTTTGGAGGGTTAAAAATTTAAAATTTTTAATTTTCGGAATTTTCCCGTTGGTTGCTCAGCAAAAGCTACAAATGTGCCAAATTTCAAGTTTCTAGCTCATCTGGAAGTGGGTTAGAATTTGTATACGTGAGTGAGTGAGTTACACGTGCGGCTATATAGATATTAGATTTACAATTCTACAACCTGTACTTTTCTGTGCCCTAGTTTTTTGTAAATGAATATTCCACCGGGTAATTTATTGTTGTTTTATTGATTTTGTTTTTGTTGTTGTTGTTGTTTTGTTGATATGTGTTTACTCTCATTAATATTCTTAATATTTGGAGTTGCCTGGATATTTAAACTGAGCTGTATTATGTTATGTTTTGTTTTAATCTGTTACACTATATTATATTTACATTTATGATCATATTTATATGTATTTAGGCCTAATAATATTTCGGTTTTGAGTTTATATCATTTTTATTAAATGCCTGATTTAGTTATTATGTTTTAATTGTATAAATATAAAGAGACTTAGCATGTTTGTTAATAAAGTAAAAAAATTACAATAATAAATACTAACTGAAAAGTTACAATGAAAGAAAGAAATTGATCAAATGTACTTTGTAATGTAAATATAATAGAATATATATATATATATATATATATATATATATATATATAAGATTTTCCCTCAAATAAGCCATAGTCTAGAGGAATATATAAAAAAGACTACTTGTAGAATATTTTTTGTGCAAAATAATAATTAAAATCAAGAATATACTTGTGGTGGTAATAATTACACAATGTTTAAACTTTTATAAAAAAAAAATAGGATAAATTATTATCAATTACAATAGTATTTTCATAATTTGTTATAAATATAAGTTACTAATACACGTATTGTTTGATGGATATCAAATCGTAGAGAATGAACAATCGTTAAGTGAAAGATGATTAGTTTGTTTTTGTATTTTTAAGATTGTTTTATTCTAACTAATTACAGTTATTTACTTACAGTTAATTCATTATTTTCTATTTACATATTATACTTATTATTTTTAGTAAATTGTGAAAGTGTAAGTGTTATTATTGTTTTACTTAAAGTCAGGAACACAATTAATGTAACACTAACACAACTTATAATTTGAGCAGTCAGAAAGTGTGTTAATATTTGACGAAGATATTTTAGAATGAAGATATAATTTAGTAATTATAATGCTGATAAATATAAAACACATTAGACAACATGTACAGTAATAATCTCATAAAATAATTAATATATTTAAGGGTTCATCCAATAATTCCATTTCCAGATGACAACAACAATTCATGTTACTAAAATAAGTCAAGAGCATGACAGATTTACAGCTTTTCGGAACAATCTTATGACATCCTTTATACATCCTTGGTAATTTTGTATAAATCAACGTTTATCTAAGTATATTTATTTATTTATTATTACTAAACATAAAGCTAATTGATTAATCTTACCTTTTTATGGATTTAGTATTTACATTATAGTGTTTTTCCAGCATAGTATAGCTTTTAAAAAGTCGGACTGAAATATGGTTCTCAAAATATGATAAGGTGGCTCAGTTTAGTCCAACTTTTGTAGATCATTTAATCTAACCAAACTATCCTAGTCGTAATATAATTTCACCAGTCACCATACTGTCAAACCTATTTTTTTACAGAAAAATTAATTTTTTACATGTTCTACTATCTCCTTAGTATCAATCAAGTTTGAATTGATAAAAATCTATATTTAAAATAATTCAAATAATTTACAATACCGTTCTATGAAAAATTCTCACAAACATGTCTAACGTTTCAGTTTTTATTCACTCATCATCCTCAGGAAGGAAGGAACTTGGTTTTTAGGCAGCAACTTAACTAGTACCCGAAGACGTTGTGTGTAAATACGTCGAAATGGCAGACGAACTTGTAAATGTTTCATCGCCCTATGTGCTTTAACTTAAGAAGCCAAACTATTTTAGTTAGTAATTAGTTTTTGCTTTTTTCCCCACTGATTTACAAAATGGATTGTTTTATTTTGTGGTGCCAAAACAAGTTATTCTCATAAAATCCTTCAATAAGTAATTTTATTTGAGAAACTAGAATTTGTATTATAATTTTTAAGTAACTGGTGCATTGTTTAGAACATATTACTTTGCAATGGTTTACAATACGTTAAGATTATTAATAATACAATTAATAGTACTTTACTTATTTTACTATATTTTGCAATTTCTATAACATTTTACTGTATAAATACTAACAAGCTCATTTAAAAAACAACATAATATAGCAATTTTAAGTTAAATATTACGTCATCTTTCTCGACATAAATCAGTTTAGCTTCGCTGATATTCCCAGGTGAACTATCCATCTCAGTGAACTTTGGCTTGAGGCTGAACTTTGGTATTAGTTTTAAATCACCAGCAATTTCTCCCAACCCCTTAACAGCAGATATAAAAATGTAATTCTAAAGATACTGCTAAACATATTTGTATTAAATAAATATAAATATAATAATTAATACAACACTGAGTAAAGTCAGTAGGTTTATAGTTATTGTATTGTAAAAATAAATTAAAGAAATGTATAACTAATGTTGATTTATTTTACCACAAACTGAATCTGTCTACATCTTTTATAAGTTTGAAATTATATATTTTTTTTTTAATCAGCTTTATTAAGTTTTTATATACCTTTGGTTGTTTACGTACTTATTTCAAAGTGACTACTTTAAAACCAATTGTTCATTAAGTAGTTATTAATCATTTTATTAAACTTAATACTGATTTCCTAAAAGTGATAAAATGTTTGGATAATGTAGCTCAAAGTAAATACAAAATTCGCAATACTAAGGAAACAATGTTTAATATAATACAGTGTTCTTTGAATGCTATATTAAAGGTAAATAGAAAATACATCCCTTTTACCATATTATAGATTTTCCCTCTATGAGTGGTCATGCAATTCAATAATAAGTAAGTAACTAAGAGCGTTATGTAATGTTTATGTCTTTGTAAATAATGTATATAGTTTGGCTATTTTTTTAATGATGTGTTATCATTTTACTTAATAATTATAATAATAAATTTATGGTACAAAAAGGTTTTTATACAACAAACCAACTTAGGACTATTAAATCCTCCCTACAGTGACCACTCCAACTATACATATTTAAACTTATATTTCACGTTTGTCCTGTTGGGATACCTGGCATTTTGTAGTCTACGTCAGAGACAATCAGAATCCAATTATCTAAACAGTGCTCATCCTTGATATCAAAACCACAACAGTCAATTGATGTCAAATCCAATTATTCAGAAACACTGAATGTTACTAGTTCCTCAATATCATTTTATTTAAATTTTGAATATTTAATATGTTTCATAATTTAAATTAAAAACGTTATTATTAATATAAATATATAGTTTATTTGTAAAGCAACTTGTTTGATGACATCTAATTGCTGATCAATTCACAAACATACGTTGCTTTCTCAATGTTTTCTATTGAAATCATAAGAGGTTAAGTACATAATATTTATGTATCATTATAAAAGTATTAATTATATAATATAACTATTAGTTGCGTAGTTTTTAATATTATAGTAATATCATAAATTTGGTATCCTTCATTAATTCATTAACTATTTACTACTACAGTACTTACTATCATACGAGCCTCAGCCTCTGACGACTACACGAAACGTTCCCTTGTGGTGACATTTTCAAATGTGCCATTCACTTTTCACTGTACGCCTTCTTTGTAATTTCAGACTACGCTATTCCGGTATACTTTTTTTTCAATTCTTTGGCTCACCATCCATATATGTGTTTTTTCTACGCGTGTATATGTTTTTAATGTATTCTTTTTCAATTGTTATTTCTATCAGATCTTTCCATACTTTTCTTATCCAGTTCATATGTTTTATGACTCCCGTGTATAGAAGATTTTGTTTTCGATCAAACATCATTCATTCTTTTTCTATTTGTCAATTGTACTCTAATCTTCTTGTTTTATGTCATAATAAAAATTTTACTCTTTTTTCCATCAGTTACCTTTCTCTTAACATAATCTTCTTCTGTTATTATTGTTCTATTGTTCTAAAATCGTTATCAAAAGTTTCTGTTCCAGCCTTTCAATCTTCTCTATATTCCTTGTTGGTGTTTCAGCTGCATATAAACATTCTGGTTTATTATCTGTACTATAATGTCTTATTTTAGAATTTATTTAATACATGTCTTGTTATAAAAATGTCCAGTGGTCCAAAAAACTCTCTTCATCTTTTAACATATAATATTATTAGTTTCTCCTTTCCAAGCAATGTGCCTGAATCATTTCTTCAGGGTTATTGAGTCTATGTCCTATTTTTCCGCATACCTAAGTTAAATGATGTCCACAACTTATTTTTTGTTTTAAATGTGCTCAGTTTTGTTTAAAAAAAACATAAGTCCTACTTTTTGTGCTGTTTCGTTTAAAATTTATATTTCTTTGTCTTGTTGCAGTTTCAATATATTTAGCAAACATCGTTAGGTCATCAATGAATTTAAAGCATATAACTTTTACGCATTGATTTTTTGCCTCATCCCTTTTCATTTGTGCATTACTTCTTTTCTCATTTCATTTTACCACTCTCTGTTTACTTAATTTAATACCAAGTCAAAAAAAGGCACAATCCATTATTTGTTTACTATTTATATACTTTATTTGTTTTAACACTTAGGCATTTAACTGCCAATAGTGTGATGCACGAAATACTTCAATCTGAAATTTTATAAATCTTGTCAGATGTTTTATTGTATTATTATTACGTAAATATACATAGTTGTGTACATAATAATTACACTGATGATATAGATATTTTTATTTTTCCAGTAATTTTATCAGGCTGTCAGGATGTCAAGATAATCGTAGATAATTGACAGTGTAGAATCTCTGTTCTCCCAATGACTCCTAAGGAAAAAAGACAATCATGTTACGTCTATAATTCTTATTGTATCACTGGTTGTGTGTCTAAATCTGGTTAAGAGAGAGAACGACAAGGTGTAAGTGTGTTTGGTGGACAAATGTTACTATAATAGTTTGGTTCTATTGAGTAATAGTCTATGATAATTAGGACAAATATATTTCATAAAATAACAAAGTACCATAAATCGCAACAAGAGTTATCAGACAAAGTACAGTAGCATTATATATTAACTGTATTAATATTAAGGCAAATTTTAGGTTCATTAGAGACTATAATTTGAAAAATGATGCCAATTAAACCAGCCAAAGCCAAATTGGAAGCCTGAGGGAGTGTGTAATTAAGGGAAGCTATAATTAGGGACTATTTACCCAGTGGACAGGTGTCAACAATTATCACAATAACTAACATGACAGACAGTAACTAATATGTGTTCAGAGTTATTCTATGTATTAAATTATGTAAAACACACAGAAAGTACTCGTTCTTATGACATCATAAGGATACTATTACACATGTTTTATATTTTACTTACTTATAATATATGATTCATTTCTTTAAGTTACAGGAAATTTTCCGGAAAAGTTAAAATTAATTATTTTATTGCAATGTAACAATGTTAGGAGCTGTAATTAAATTCAGATTACACTCAATAACTGTGTTAACGAACACCGAGTCGATTAAATATAATGATGTTAACTAACGATTATGAATGTAGAGTGTCATTTCCTGTAGCTCTTGTTTAGTTATACTAAAGGACGCGTCATATTGAAAATGTCTTAGCTGAGACTTAGTTTGGGAAAATTAAAGATATTAATTCAATTATAATAAAATTATATTTAAAAATCTATAGTAATAAATCAATATCAAAATGAAACAAGACTATCCCTAACTAATGGATAGTGAAGTATAACCTACACTCGTTGATTTAAATTAAACCGACTAGTATATTGCATAATGTATCCCAAACGAGAGTACATATATGGGCGGGTGGGTGGGTCAATACCACTGTACGTGAATGGGTGGGCGGGTGGGTCAATACCACTGTATGTGTATGGGTGGTTCAATACCACTGTATGTGTATGGGTGGGTCAATACCACTGTATGTGTATGGGTGGGTGGGTATTTCAATACCTCTGTATGTGAATGGGTGGGTGAGCGGATCAATACCTCTGTACGTGAATGGGTGGGGGGGTCAATATCACTGTATGTGTATGCGTGGGTGAGTGTGTCAATACCATTGTACGTGTATGGGTGGGTGGGTGGGTTAATACCACTGTATGTGTATGGGTGGGTCAATACGTCTGTATGTGTATGGAATGGCGAGTGGGTCAATACCACTGTATGTGTATGGGTGGACGGGTGGGTCAATAACTATACACGTGAATGGGTGGGCGGGTGGGTCAATACCAATATATGTGTATGGGTGGGCGTGTGGTCAATACCACTGTACGTGTATGGGTGGGAGGGTAGTTCAATACCACTGTATGTGTATGGGTTGGTCAATACCACTGTATATGTATGGGTGGGTGAGTGGGTCAATACCACTGTATGTGTATGGGTGGGCGGTTGGGTCAATACCACTGTATGTGTATGGGTGGGTGGGTGGGTCGATACATCTGTACGTGAATGGGTGGGCGGTGGTTCAATACAGTGGTACGTGTATGGGTAGGCAGGTGTGTCAGTACCACAGTACGTGTTTGGGTGGGCAGGTGGGTCAGTACCACAGTGCGTGTATGTGGCCGGACGAGTGGGTCAGTACCACTGCGCATGTATGGGTGGGCAGGTGGGTAAATGTTGACACGTAATTAAAAGAAAGCCTAATAATAGTTGCCCTTGGTATAACACAAACTTATGTTTAAATTAAGACTAAGAAATTTTAGTCAGAAATTTGGGCAGAGGATGACAGGAAAAGAACCGGAACTAACTGGTTTAGTAAATAAAGAGAGCTTATTTTAGAAGAAAGAAATAACGTATGAATAAAGTTTAGAATAAATATAACAAGTACCGGCCTAGAAGTATCATTGTTAAGGTTATTCGCCGCTTTGATAAAAAAGAATTTATTAAGAAGAAGAGGTCAGTAAAGAACTAGAATGCTATGAGCATTGGTTTCGCTAGTAACTCTCCTGTATATATTAACGAGAGTTTGACACCATACAGACGTGAGCTTCTGAAGTCTGCTAGAGTTGCGAGAAGGAACGCAGGCTACAAGTATCCCTGGACAGTCAACGGAAAGATTTTGCTGCCAAAGGACGACAATGGTGATGTGATAGCATTAAATAGTATAGTACCACCGTACGTGTATAGATGGGCGAGTGGTTTAGTACCACCGTACGTGTATGGGTGGGCGGGTGGATTAGTGTCACCGTACGTGTATGGGTGGGCGGGTGGGTTAGTGTCACCGTACGTCTATTGGTGGGCGGTCAAAAGCAGCCTTTCAGTGTGTAGTTGTTTCTTCCACATCAAGAATATAAATTTTTTGTCACCCTTTGATTTAAAGTGCATATTGTTATGTTCTGTGCTTCCTCTCAGTAATTAGATTTGCATCTTTCTGTGTTTACATCAACTGTGTTTTGCACTTCGAGTTTACAATTCGAAGATATAGTGGGAGACTCAGATTTGTTTATTACAGATCCTGATGATGTATAAATAGACTGGAATGGAATGAACCGGTGAGATGAAGGGAGATAAAATATTGTACAAAGTGTACAATAACATCATGTATCAATTTTACTTGTTACCATGCTGAAATATCAATGGCTGAATATGTGTATGGGTGGGCGAGTGGGTTAATACCACTCTACGTGTATGTGTGGGTGGGTCAATACCACTGTATACCTAAATATGATATATTCTTTTAGTTTAATTTATATAACTTACCTTTTGTTACAACTTTTTTATTTTTTATTTTTATTCCGATTATTTCTTTTTCTCTTAGTAATTTTCTTTTTATTTAATATGTTTAGCATTGAGTTTATAAAAACCCTATTCCATTTACTCGTACATCAAATATTCTATTATTCCATAGACTATTGGGGTATAAAATCATTACATTGTTTTGAGTATTTTATTAAATAAAAATAATAATTTGTGATTTTAATTTGTTATTATTTAATTAAATATAGCCATGATTTTTTTAATCCAGCATTATGTTTGGTAGAGAATAACATTGTAATGCTCTATCCTTTCCACTAAATAATGACAAAATTATTTAAGAACTTGGTTTAGTTTTTCTAATCCAGAATAAGTTATTGCACTACATCTTATAACTGTATATTATGTATAATACATAAAATTCTGAATAAATAGTATATTATGTATTGTATACTATTTATTCTTCTTCTTATATTTTTGTATATAACATCACTTATTTTTTTGTTTTTTTAACTAAATTTTGTATTATCATTAGTTTTGAGTCCTTTTTTATTTCTTTAAGAGAATTTGGTCAGTCATTGACGTTTGGTATAATACCTTATATCTTATTATCTTTTCTAGGTCAAGGGGCAATTACTGCTTTGATGTTTTTAGGTTTATTTATTTGTAACTGAAAATTTGATTTACACTCTCGTGATTTAAATTAAACCGACTAGTATATTGCATAATGCATCCCAAACAAGAGTACATATATAAGCGGGCGGGTGGGTCAATACCACTGTACGTGAATGGGTGGGCGGGTGGGTCAATACCACTGTATGTGTATGGGTAGGCGGATGGCTCAATACTTCTGTACGTGAATGGGTGGGCGGGTGGGTCAATACCACTGTATGTGTATGGGTGGTTCAATACCACTGTATGTGTATGGGTGGGTCAATACCACTGTATGTGTATGGGTGGGTCAATACCACTGTATGTGTATGGGTGGGTGGGTATTTCAATACCTCTGTATGTGAATGAGTGGGCGGGCGGATCAATACCTCTGTACGTGAATGGGTGGGGGGGGTTAATATCACTGTATGTGTATGCGTGGGTGAGTGTGTCAATACCACTGTACGTGTATGGATGGGTGGGTGGGTTAATACCACTGTATGTGTACGGGTGGGTCAATACGTCTGTATGTGTATGGAATGGCGAGTGGGTCAATACCACTGTATGTGTATGGGTGGACGGGTGGGTCAATACCTATATACGTGAATGGGTGGGCGGGTGGGTCAATACCAATGTATGTGTATGGGTGGGCGTGTGGGTCAATACCACTGTAGGTGTATGGGTGGGAGGGTAGGTCAATACCACTGTATGTGTATGGGTTGGTCAATACCACTGTATATGTATGGGTGGGTGAGTGGGTCAATACCACTGTATGTGTATGGGTGGGCGGTTGGGTCAATACCACTGTATGTGTATGGGTGGGCGGGTGGGTCAATACATCTGTACGTGAATGGGTGGGCGGTGGTTCAATACAGTGGTACGTGTATGGGTGGGCAGGTGGGTCAGTACCACAGTACGTGTTTGGGTGGGCAGGTGGGTCAGTACCACAGTGCGTGTAGGTGGCCGGACAAGTGGGTCAGTACCACTGCGCATGTATGGGTGGGCAGGTGGGTAAATGTTGACACGTAATTAAAAGAAAGCCTAATATTAGTTGCCCTTGGGTATAACACAAACTTATGTTTAAATTAAGACTAAGAAATTTTAGTCAGAAATTTGGTCAGAGGATGACAGGAAAAGAACCGGAACTAACTGGTTTAGTAAATAAAGAGAGCTTATTTTAGAAGAAAGAAATAACGTATGAATAAAGTTTAGAATAAACATAACAAGTACTGGCCTAGAAGTATCATTGTTAAGGTTATTCGCCACTTTGATAAAAAAGAATTTATTAAGAAGAAGAGGTCAGTAATGAACTTGAATGCTATGAGCATTGGTTTCGCTAGTAACTCTCCTGTATATATTAACGAGAGTTTGACACCATACAGACGTGAGCTTCTGAGGTCTGCTAGAGTTGCGAGAAGGAACGCAGGCTACAAGTTATCCCTGGACAGTCAACGGAAAGATTTTGTTGCCAAAGGACGACAATGGTGATGTGATAGCGTTAAATAGTATAGTACCACCGTACGTGTATAGATGGGTCTGTGGTTTAGTACCACCGTACGTGTATGGGTGGGCGGGTGGATTAGTGTCACCGTACGTGTATGGGTGGGCGGTCAAAAGCAGCCTTTCAGTGTGTAGTTGTTTCTTCCACATCAAGAATATAAATTTTTTGTCACCCTTTGATTTAAAGTGCATATTGTTATGTTCTGTGCTTCCTCTCAGTAATTAGATTTGCATCTTTCTGTGTTTACATCAACTGTGTTTTGCACTCCGAGTTTACAATTCGAAGATATAGTGGGAGACTCAGATTTGTTTATTACGGATCCTGATGATGTATAAATAGACTGGAATGGAATGAACCGGTGAGATGAAGGGAGATAAAATATTGTACAAAGTGTACAATAACATCATGTATCAATTTTACTTGTTACCATGCTGAAATATCAATGGCTGAATATGTGTATGGGTGGGCGAGTGGGTTAATACCACTCTACGTGTATGTGTGGGTGGGTCAATACCACTGTATACCTAAATATGATATATTCTTTTAGTTTAATTTATATAACTTACCTTTTGTTACAACTTTTTTATTTTTTATTTTTATTCCGATTATTTCTTTTTCTCTTAGTAATTTTCTTTTTATTTAATATGTTTAGCATTGAGTTTATAAAAACCCTATTCCATTTACTCGTACAATAAATATATTATTATTCTATAGACTATTGGGGTATAAAATCATTACATTGTTTTGAGTATTTTATGAAATAACAATAATAATTTGTGATTTTAATTTGTTATTATTTAATTCTATATAGCCATGATTTTTTAATCCAGCATTATGTTTGGTAGAGAATAACATTGTAATGCTCTATCCTTTCCACTAAATAATGACAAAACTATTTAGGAACTTGGTTTAGTTTTTCTAATCCAGAATAAGTTATTGTACTACATCTTATAACTGTATATTATGTATAACACATAAAATTCTGAATAAATAGTATATTATGTATTGTATACTATTTATTCTTCTTCTTATATTTTTATATATAACATCACTTAATTTATGTTTGTTTTTTAACTAAATTTTGTATTATCATTAGTTTTGAGTCCTTTTTTATTTCTTTAAAAGAATTTGGTCAGTCATTGACGTTTGGTATATTACCTTATATCTTATTATCTTTTCTAAGTCACGGGGCAATTACTGCTTTGATGTTTTTAGGTTTATTTATTTGTAACTGCATACCCATCTTAATTTAAAATTATTAATTTTTTGAAATGTTTTTAAACAAATGGTGATAATGTAAATATAAATAATAGCTAATTATTTGTTTCTTCGTAAGGCTGCCTTAAAAAGTTAGTTATATCTCATTTAAGAATCAATATGTACGAATAAGAATATCAATAAAAAATATGTCTATTAATATGAGAAGTAATTTATTTCTCCAAATACCTTATTGCATAGCAACAATTACAACAATACCAAACAATTATGAATCAACGATAATCAAGCTATAATACTACAAAAAGCACAATTCTTGCATTTCTCAAAAATAAAACTACTATAATTTCAAAACTCAAATATTCATTTTATTTTTATTCAATTACACTCTAATAGTTAATCTAACTAATTTGTTATCACTCGTTAAAACAAATTATAATAATTTGTTGGAAAATAATGTATAAAGACTTTATTACCTTATTAGTCGAAACAAGTAATAAATAAACCTCAAGTACGATATAGATGAGCACATTTTACTGGAAAGTAGAAAATTCCTGACATTGAATAACAGACTAAATATTAAAAGTAATAAGTCTTACGAAATACAAAGTAGTGACTATTTTGTCCAGAAAAGACATTAAATAGACTTGCAAAGTAAGCACTGTCGTCTGGAAACAAAATACGTGCACCAAAGGACGGGAACTTGGTGATGGATGAATGTTGAAACTTTCTTAGGAAGTTTTCACCAGCCATTAATCAGAATCTCATATAGTATACTGCACATGTCCAAACATGTACGAACAGGGTATTGGAGATCTCTATCAATATTAAATCATGAAAACAAAAGCAATTTGTTTATTTTTTAACCATTCATTTAATTACATAAATATTTATAGATAATCTAAAAAATGTTTATACTCTCATTAGACATAGAGATTTTTAAGTTATTCTTATTTTAAAATATTCATTTTCATTTTCTAATAGGGATAAGAAAAATATATATAGTTAGAAATTTTATGTTATTGACTAATTCGTAAAAACAAGTCTGCCTTGTAAACTTAAAACATTATATATGTAAAGATTTTGTAAAAATACAATTATGTTTTTAGTAAATTCAAATTAGACAATATTTATATACTGATCTCAAAGAAATGTATATTTTCATTTATATACTATGTTTAACTATCTGAGTATACCATCTAGTTTTATATATATATAAAATTCTGAACTTTCGATATACTTGAAAATACAGCTTTATTCAATTTGTTATGTTGACCATGTTCATTTTTATAGAGGTTTTTATCAAAACTATTTTGTATTCACACATTACTTAAAATAATATACTAAGATTATCTCTAAAAATATCAATTTTGGAAAGTAAATCAACATAGCAACCGTTTCTACAGTGACCAAGACTTCTGGTCAAATAAATATTTCCATGTTTAAAAAATATTACTAGACAATGTTTAGGTAATTTTAACAGGGCCTATGTGTTTAGCAAAATAATCTTTAGTAACAAATATTGATAGGTAAACATATTTGTTAGTCTAAAAACAAACTTTCATGGTTTTCAAATTAAAAAATAAATCTCGTTGTTTTATTTTTTTAAATTTATTTGTTTATTTATTTATTTATTTTTTTTTTTTTGAACAAACAATGTAAGTGTCCAGCTCATTTTAATATAATCCAAGAATAAAATATTTCGTAGACTCTTATATTATTGTGATAATGCGTAATAAAAGCTGATATACATTTAATCTATGTAAACACTTAAATGAATCGGTGTTGAATGAAAATAAGAAAGATCTTTAGAATGTTCAAAAGGAATAGAACTTTTGGTCCAAAAATGTAGATCTCAGTTTTCTTTATTTACGTTAGTAAGTAAACTTTAATGCCCAATTTTTAGAAAATTCTCTCAGTTTATTAAATTTTTCCAGTTTTTCAGGTGATTTTCTAGAACCTCAAAATCTTTAACTTGAATTTTTGGTAAGCCAACCTTTAACGTGACAGTTTGATTATAGCTTGAAATATCAAGTCTTTTCATGTGACCTTCTAATATTGAGGATTCGAGGACATCATTTTTGCAGGTCATTATGTGAGGGAATAATTGAATTTAGAAAAAAGAGTACTTGTAATTTGATCATTGATTTAAGTGATCTAGGATTTAAGTTTTGGAAAATTGTGTTCTAGCTTAAATTAAGATGCGTCTTGTTTTTGTAAGTCTTCAAAAAAATTAGTATTGATAAATATAAATCTTAAACGCAACGATTTGTTACAAAACAGTTTGATCGAAATCATCATTTGAATGTAAAATGTAAAAATATTTGATTTAATAAAATTTAAAACCTCAGATTGTTTAAGCGTAGGGAACTTTTGCAAGTGAGGTTCTAGATTTGTAGAACTTTCTACATGTGTACTTAAATCATTAAAGTCCTTCTAAACAAAAAAAAATAATTTAAATCAAAAGATCGTTCTAAACGTATTTGAAAGGAGTGATATTAGATCTAAACATATTGGGGAACTGAACAGTATATTTTTGAATACATGAAATAGAAATATCAGATTAAACTTTAATGAGAAGGCACAAGCGTTAGTTGACGACAAACGGAATCTACCAATTACATAGTCTACCAATTACATAGTCTACCAGTTACACAGTCTACCAATTACATAGTGTACCAATTAAATAATCTACCAATTACATAGTCTACCAATTACATAGTCTACCAATTACATAGTCTACCAATTACATAGTCTACTAATTACATAGTCTACCAATTACATAGTCTACCAATTACATAGTCTACCAATTACATAGTCCACCAATTACATAGTATATCAATTACATAGTCTACCAATCACATAGTCTACCATTTACATATTCCACCAATTAAATAGTCTACCAATTACATAGTCTACTAATTACATAGGCTACCAATTACAAAATCTACCAATTACATAGTTTAACAATTACATAGTGTACCAATGACATAGTCTACCAATTACATAGTCTACCAATTCACAACAAACGAATGTGTAGACATTGTTAATTAAAACTTGCAACTTTCCCAAGAATTCAAGTAGCCTACATGAGCGTGATTGTTTCCCATTGTTATAGTAAAAGTATTGAGTAGAATAACCAGGAATATTCTAAGAAATGCGAGATAAAATTATATGTTTTAAAACTTTAGATAGAGTAAGAATGAACAATGTCGTTTGGTATAATACGGAGAGCAAAGCTAACTGAAATGGAAGTTTCTATGTTCACTAACAATATGTAAACTTGTTCCATTTATAACTTCTTAAGGCCTAATTACACTGCTTTATAGAATCACTGACTTATATTTTCAGCTTCTTTTTTTCTACTTTTGCACTTTTACAACAATAATATTGTTTATTTTGTTTAGTTAACTGTACTGCATTACATTTCTGAACATTTCGGGATTCCAACAACAGTCCCATTAGTGTACTTTGTTAAAATCTGAAATTGTAAAGAAATTTGTAAAATACAGTATAATAATTTTGTTGAGACAATCGTCTAAGTTATTTATTTATAATTAATGAGATTTATTTATTAATATAAGTAAATTAAATAAGAAGATACTATATAACGATGGATATCTCACAATCTTTATGATATTCAGTAATGTTGTATAATACCCAAACATAAAAGTTTTTACAGAAGCAAAATTGTAATATAAGTACCTAAATAAAACCTTTCCTAGTGCAAAGTAGCTGCTCATTTGGTCTGAGATAAACTCCTAGTCAATTGTGCCCCTTAACTGTTGAGTAAATACCTACATCAGGTCTTTTAAGTATTTTTTTAAGAGGATGGATTGAAAACAAGCATACTTAAAAACAGTGGCGGAAATCAGGGTGAGAGCTCAGTTACTGAAAGTCTTAGATGGACACCCTTCCCCACAATATTGCTTCAAAACAAAATGGTCAAGAACCAATCAGAGGCTGGAAAGAAGCTTTTTCTATAGGTCACTAAAACCTTAAAATTACTGAAAACATGTATCTCCAGCTCAACAAGATAAGATATTTTTGAAACAATTATTGGTTATTTTATTACAAAATGGACAATCCACTTTTTATTTAAGAGGGTAAGACAGTACATATCTAAAAACTATTAAATTTTGATTGAAAACTTATCGAATTCGAATACCTCTCTATTTGCACTACTTTTCCAATATTTTCATTTTTCTAAACCTAATGTAACAAAACATTATTATAACTCATACATATGTGTTGATTTTGATTCATCCACCCATTCGTACACATAGATGGACCCCCACCCACCACGCAGGAATTATCGTACGTTAAAATAAGCTAGCTTTAAATATTTTCAAATTGTTATATTAATGTTTTAATATTTTTAGTATCAGTATAGTATAATTTAATTGATCTACGTTCATATTTATATCTATTTTTTTGAAATCCCTTATCTTTCATTACAAACGTAACACTGTTTATAATTATATTTTAGTCACAACTTTTAATGTTAAATTGCAGTGGTAATCATCCACCCACCCATCCATATAGGTACAATGGTAACTATCCAACCTTAGTAATATTCACTTAATATAAATGGGAATTGGCCATTTCGCAAGCCTATAAATATACAGTGGTACTAAGGCAACCACCCACCCATACATGTACTAACACAACCACCCACCCATACATGTACAGAGGTAATAACCCAACATCCCAACCATACATGTAAAGTAGTATTAACCCAACCACCCACCCTTACATGTACAACGGTACAAATACAACCACCCACACATACATGTACAGTGGTATTAAACCAACCGCCCACCATACACATGCAGTGGTACTAACCCAACCTCCCAACCATACATGCACAGTGGTATTAACCCAACCACCCACCCATACATGTACAGTGGTATTAATCCAACCACCCACCCATACATGTACAGTGGTATTAACCCAACCGCCCACACATACTTGTACAGTGGTACTAAACCAACCACCCGACCATATATGTACATCGGTACTAACCAAATTTCCCACCCATACATGTACATTGATACTAACCCAGCCTCTACCCCCATACATATACAGTGAAACTAACTGAACCTCCAACCCATATATGTACAGTGGTACTAACCCGAATTCCCACCCATACATGAACAGTGGTACTAAACCAACCACCCACCCATACATGTACAGTGGTACTAAACCAACCGCCCACCCATACATGTACAGTGGTCCTAAATCAACCGCCCACCCATATATGTACAGCGCTACTAACCAAATGTCCCACCCATACATGTACATTGATACTAACCCAGCCTCTCCCCCATACATGTACAGTGAAACTAACTGAACCTCCAACCCATATATGTACAGTGGTACAAACCCAATTTCCCACCCATACATGAACAGTGGTACTAAACCAACCACCCACCCATACATGTACAGTGGTACTAAACCAACCGCCCACCCATACATGTACAGTGGTCCTAAATCAACCGCCCACCCATATATGTACAGCGCTACTAACAAAATGTCCCACCCATACATGTACATTGATACTAACCCAGCCTCTCCCCCATACATGTACAGTGAAACTAACTGAACCTCCAACCCATATATGTACAGTAGTACAAACCCAATTTCCCACCCATACATGAACAGTGGTACTAAATCAACCACCCACCCATACATGTACAGTGGTACTAAACCAACCGCCCACCCATACATGTACAGTGGTCCTAAATCAACCGCCCACCCATATATGTACAGCGCTACTAACCAAATTTCCCACCCATACATGTACATTGATACTAACCCAGCCTCTACCCCCATACATATACAGTGAAACTAACTGAACCTCCAACCCATATATGTACAGTGGTACTAACCCGAATTCCCACCCATACATGAACAGTGGTACTAAACCAACCACCCACCCATACATGTACAGTGGTACTAAACCAACCGCCCACCCATACATGTACAGTGGTCCTAAATCAACCGCCCACCCATATATGTACAGCGCTACTAACCAAATGTCCCACCCATACATGTACATTGATACTAACCCAGCCTCTCCCCCATACATGTACAGTGAAACTAACTGAACCTCCAACCCATATATGTACAGTGGTACAAACCCAATTTCCCACCCATACATGAACAGTGGTACTAAACCAACCACCCACCCATACATGTACAGTGGTACTAAACCAACCGCCCACCCATACATGTACAGTGGTCCTAAATCAACCGCCCACCCATATATGTACAGCGCTACTAACAAAATGTCCCACCCATACATGTACATTGATACTAACCCAGCCTCTCCCCCATACATGTACAGTGAAACTAACTGAACCTCCAACCCATATATGTACAGTAGTACAAACCCAATTTCCCACCCATACATGAACAGTGGTACTAAATCAACCACCCACCCATACATGTACAGTGGTACTAAACCAACCGCCCACCCATACATGTACAGTGGTCCTAAATCAACCGCCCACCCATATATGTACAGCGCTACTAACCAAATGTCCCACCCATACATGTACATTGATACTAACCCAGCCTCTCCCCCATACATGTACAGTGAAACTAACTGAACCTCCAACCCATATATGTACAGTGGTACTAACCCAACCTCCCAACCATACATGCACAGTGGTATTAACCCAACCACCCACCCATACATGTACAGTGGTATTAATTCAACCACCCACCCATACATGTACAGTGGTATTAACCCAACCGCCCACACATACTTGTACAGTGGTACTAAACCAACCACCCGACCATATATGTACATCGGTACTAACCAAATTTCCCACCCATACATGTACATTGATACTAACCCAGCCTCTCCCCCCATACATGTACAGTGAAACTAACTGAACCTCCTACCCATATATGTACAGTGGTACAAACCCAATTTCCCACCCATACATGTACAGTGGTATTATTAGTAAGACCTCTATACAAATAATTCCGCTCGCAGAGTAAGCTACCTTTACTGTGTAAATAATTTTAATTGCAATCAAAACTTTGAAAAGTTGTAAAATGTAGATTTCAATTTCGAATCCCTTGACATAGATTTATATTAATTGCAGATAACAAAGTTCAAATAATTTCTGAGAATGTTTGCTTGTATCACGCTCTCATTCAAAAATATGTAATGTTCTCGAAGAACTAAAACTGAGGATTTGTTTGCTCCTGGCAATATAAATCAAATATCTTTATTGTTGTTGACAATATAATTGCATAACAAACGTCATTACATTAAATTGAAATAAATGAGCTTATGAATACATTTAATAATTAAAAACAATTGGTTACCAAACTACATGTTGTCATTAAAATATTCCACTAGACTGTAGTATTCTGTTTCAATAAGAAGTGCCTTGAGATTCTTCTTAAATTTGGGTAAATTTGGTTCTCCCTTTAATCCTGTTGGCAGTTTATTACATAATTTGATGCATGAATAGTAAACCTGTTTTTCAAAATAAGAAGAAAACCCGTTTTCTCTTATAGATTTACCCACCCACCCTTACACGTACAGTGGTATTGACACACTAGTCTTGCTCGCAAGGTTTTCTAAAACTACTAAAATATTACCTATTAACTTAAATTTCAAAAATATGAGATTTCGTAACCCTAACATATTTTTTACTTTCTCCCACATGCATTAGCGTAGAGAAAGAATTGTAATCGTCAAAAACAAAATCGTTGACAAGTTGGTTTAAAAATCCACTTTAGGGTCTACTAAACCCTAAAGTGGTTTTTTGAAAAAAAAAAATCTTGGATGTCTGTCCGTATATGTGTCTGTCTGTGTGTATGTGCATTTCACTAGAGAGCAAATGGATAGGTAGATTTTTATGAAATATGAAAGGGTATTTATCCAATATCTCCAGATATTTTTTTACTTTTTAAAATTTTAGATTTTTTTCTTATTATGGGCAAAAAAACATACAAAAATAGAATTTCCTCAAAACCGGCTCTAACTATTCTGATTAAATGTTAAGCAAAGATTTAAACTACAATCCAAAATATTTTAGTAAACATCGCATGTCTCTCTCTAACTTGACTAGATTTTAGATATGGTAAAAAAACATATTTAGAAATCAAACTGATATTTTTCAAAGTTTTGATTATTTAGTGTTTAATGTGGGGGAAAATTTGTGCCAATTCTTCGGAACCATTTATTTGGATATATTAAAGTAATGATACATCCATACATGAGTCGTGTTATGAGGAAAACAACTTATTTTTAATAGTTTTACTGTTTTATTATTTTTACCAATATTTTGTTCAATTAATTTACCTATAATATCTAAGCGATCGTGTTAATTATTTACAATGCTTCTAAGTAAAACCTGTACATCACGGCCAGTAGCATTAAGTTTAGGCTGGTAAAGAGAAAAATATTAATTATGTCAAATAAAATAGGCAAATTAACGACAGTTAAATTCGCAACTTAGTTATGTTGATGGAAAGTATTTTAATTGTAACAAACCTCTTTGATATATTTTACATTATAGGTTATGAAACATTATCTTTCTATTGATGCCAAATTCAATGAAAACCTCTGAGAAATCACTAACCTCTTTCGCATTGTCTTTTGATATGTGATTTTGTGACACGGGAATTCCAATAAAGTAGCATAAAGGAATTCCGAGCAAAATCGGACAGTAAAAATTTGTTTTAACAGCCAAGCATTCACTACGGATGTGAGACGTTGTATTTACTTCAGAAAAATATTTATTCTGAATTACCTAATAATAATATGTGTGGATGTGCTGAAACGTATAGTATATTTTATAATGTATTTTGTAACTTATCACCATGTATATAATAAAAGTATCATACGTAGATTTTAAGTTCGGCTAAGAATTTAGGCATATAAAATCAATAATAGTGAGTAATATATAGTTAATTGCAATATTCTACGGTAGAACATGTAAAAATTAAATGATTTAAAAATTTTAAAGGCATTTATTTGTTCTGAACTTTCTGCAATCCTACATTATTTCACTCTAGATTCTTTATAATAATAATTATGGTTTATCTAAATAAACATACGGAATCTTCTAAACTAAGGTCTCTCTCAGTTCTAACTAAACTATCTCCTAAATTTCATTCTTTGCGATCTATAAACACTAATGAATTTTGAGTAGTATTTCCATATTTTTAAGTAAACGTGTAAATGTTTAAAGTAATGTTTTTATTTTCATCCCAACATCTCTTCTCTCGCAAAATTTGAATCAAATGGTATTTATTTTAATTTAAACAGTATATAAGTGTACAATAATATGGTTTTGTTTATTGTATTTATCAAGCATGCTTATTTTAAAGCTAATTTCATGAAAAGAGTTAAATTTATGTTTTACTAAAGCATTATATTGGCTTCAAACATAACTTTTAGCAATTATTATTAGTCGTTATACTAATAATATACTGTTTAAAAATAAATATGACAAAAACTAACACTAATTAATAATTATATTGTACCACAGATACACTTAATTGGTCATTCTCATGCAAATAACGTGCAAACGACTTCAGGCTGACTTAACCGACCTATACAAATGGACTTATGTACGTGTGAACGGTTTATCTGGCCTGCTTCCAAGTTCTCTGATAAATCCTCATCACCAACGGAAACGGATATGGTGAAACGGAAATTTCCCGGAATATGGTGGCTCGGCTGTAATGTAAAAGGTACGTTAGTCATGAGGGCGCATTGTTTTATTTAATTTTTAGAAATTTGAATAGTGCAAATATTCTAAAAATAAGTAACAAGATAAGTAAGTAAAGCATTGTAATGTATTTTCTTATATTTTTAATCTAGTTTTTTTAGTATATTGACTTTTTTTATATTTTCAGTATGTAAAAAGCTATTGGAAATACCCACTTGGTGGCAAATACCATTTATGAATAAATGCCATAACTAATATTCTTCAATTTGTTGAAACCTACATAAAACTCCAAGTTTTACAAGTTTATTACTGTATAGTGATTTAACAAAACAAATTTATGACAGAAAAAAATATAATTATTTATATAAACATCTCAAAATAAAAGTAAGCGTCCTTTCTTTTCATATTTATATTACTATAACATTTTACATATTCCAAGTGACTATTGTTGTTTATTTGTTAATTATTTTAAGAATAGGGGATATTCTTAGAGGTGTTTTATTATTCTTATCTAGCCTATCTTGAATTCGAAGATAGATCGGTGAGGTAATATTATTTAGACAACGCTATTCATACACAATTCATCTCCCTGCTCAGTGTATGAAATGAAACCCAAATTCCAGCATGGTTTTTAGTAAGATTTGGGTGAATTGATGTTTTGTTTATGTATGATAGTCTAAGCATTGTCTTTTATTATTGATTACTTTTCATCCAAGAGTTTATGAAACTTGGATAGTTTTGAATAATTAAATATTGAAATAACTTTAAAACTGGACTGCTTCAAAACTCTCTCTTATTAACTCTGAAATATTTATCTATTTTTTTTATTAAATAGATAAAGATCTTTAAGAAAGTTTTTTAGCGCATAATTTATTGGTCTATTGGTTTAGAGCTATTGGTCCATAATTGTATTGGAACGTTTTAAAATAACTACTCGTCATACGCATAATGAAAGACAAACATTTACGTCATGCTTTTGAATGCCAAAATGAGGTTCAGACAAGCCGACTAATTTCACCAGGTGCGCAGCTAATTATCTGATTAATTATTCTGTCAACACTGATGACGTATTAAAACGTCACGCTATTAGCGGATTTTCCACATGTCATTACAGCTTACACGGAAGATCTTCTTAGTATAAAATGAGGTGCTTTAAATTTTAATTTACATATATATATTTAAAATACGTATGTTTCTTTAAATATTTGAACGGATTCTACTCTATACTTTAAAATGTTCGATTTAATTAAAAATGTTGTATATTAAATCAATATATCGATAATCAGTTATTCGAAGCAGTAGGCCTTATTATAGAAATTATATATCAAAACTAGACACCAACAGTCTAAGAAACAGTTGTTTCAGTTACGGTAGGTAATTTCAATCTATTTACTGTTCCACTGAGATACACACCGAGATACACGCTGAGATACACGCTGAGTTACACGGTGAGATACACGCTGAGATACACACCGAGATACACGCTGAGATACACGCTGAGTTACACGCTGAGATACACGCTGAGATACACACTGAGATACACGCTGAGATACACGCTGAGATACACGCTGAGATACACGCTGAGTTACACGCTGAGATACACACTGAGATACACGCTGAGATACACATATAACTATGCGCCGTGACTTATATTTCAGGATACGTTTTTATGAAGCGTATGACAAATATAATTTACATTTCTTGTGTACATTTTAATTTCCATCAATGTGAGCTTCTTATAAGTGTATATTGTGTAAAGTTTTAAATTACAGTCAGATAATTTTGTTGGACATGCATATAATAATTAGATTTGTATTTTTATTCAAGTTAAATAGTATATAATATTATTCAGAACTATTATTATTATTATTATATTTTACACTATAAAGAGTACATTTCATATTTTGGAGTAATTTACATGTTGAAACCCCGACGTCTCTATAATTTTATATTTAGTCAGTATTCTTTATTGAAAGCTATTAGAATATTAAATTTTAAAAGTTGTTAAACAAGCCACAAAATAGTTTTAATTATTTACAACTACTAATACAGAAATTTTACATTCAAGTGATGGATTGGTAGGTCAACACTGGTTACCAATAGCTGTAAAAAAATTTTAAAATAATCATTGGTAACATTATCTGTGACTTTCCAATTATCTGTTGAAGGTAAACGTAGTGCCATGTGACGTCAATGGCTCAAATAATTAGCAACCTCTTTTTACAGCAATAATAACTATTTCTAAAAGACCTTTAGAAGTGTGGATTGATTGAATTACTCAGGAAAAACTACATACTCAGATATACATACTTTGGTGAAACATGTACTTTGTAACATATGCTCAAATGACATTTCTTATCAATAGTAAACCTAACCTCAAAGATATAACTTGTTCATTATCTGTGTAAATAATAATGAATTTGAATTTGGGTTCAATTTTATTGTTTATTGCAACTATTGTTTTAATTTCAAGCTTAAAATTTAAATAAATTATAATACCTCTCACAGACACAGAACTATTACGTTCAAAATGATCATTTTAACACTATTTAATTGTTTATAATTTGTTTCTGTTCAATCAAAAACACTGTTTGAAGAAATAATTACTTACACTAGACGGGGACAGTTAGATTCTATGCTTGAATACCAAACAAATAAAATTATCAAGTCCCTAGTACAAAATATGCTTAACAAATAGAATCTTTTATCGTCATTATTTTACCCCAGTTAATATAGTGGATGCCTTTTTAACCACGAAGTCTTATCGGTAAAGTCATCGGTGACTGCGGGTGGTTGAAGGTGAGGTTGGTCTGTGATGGATGTTTACCATCTAGCCCCAACTGATACGAACCTTATCAACTGCAACCTAAGTAGAAGTATTTGTCAAGGACTAAAGCGAAAAATACCAAGTGAGTAAATAATGGATAGTCTCGATTTGTTTTAGAACTTTGTAGCTTCGGGTGGTAGGAACTTACATTATTTTGTTTTCAGCAGCAGCCTATAAATATAGCAAACTTGCTATACTACAAATTAAAGAAAATGTCCCTTCAAGATAATTTGCATATTTTAATCCATTGCAAACAGTTTGAAACTATTTTGAGAACCCGTATTATATTCGTCCTTTTTGCAAACTCGAATATCGTAAAGAAGTATAAACGTCCTCAAATAGTTTACCAAAACGAACTTAAGCTCCGTATTATTTTATCTATATTAGGACGACTATTGCCTCCCTTTGTATGGACAGGATCAAGTTTTAGAGGTGCCTCGCGTTCGCCGTGATTTTGACAAAAACTGTGTATTTTACTCCCAAATTATTTAATGAACTATCCTGCAGCGGAACAGGTCAGGGTGTACCAGAAACTACATATGAATTAATATATATATATATATATATATATATATATATATATATATATATATAAGTATTTAGTGTATAATGCAAGCTGATAACCATATACTCGTATAACTGTAATACCTAACTTTATGATTTAATTATGAATAAAAAATAAGCTTTTATTTATTTTTTTTATAATTGTAATAAGACTTAATTTGTTTTGTAAATCAGCATTTTTTGTTGAAACCCACTCCAAAATAAAGACAGGATCTATTTATTTATTTAATTTCATTACTAGTCTAATAGTTAGTGTTTTTATAAGATGTCAGCAGTATATGTTTAAGCTTCATTTGAGAATGTTTTATCTCAAAGCTTTTTCGGAAAATAAAAAGTTACGAGGCATAAAATCTAGGAATAAAAACTAAGGGCAGTAGGACTTATTTTGGCTAAAGCTTTGACTATAAAATTAGTCATAACTATATTTATGACTGCAGGGCGGGGTAAATATGAGATTATTGAGTATTATTTTTATTGTTGTAGTGAATCACTATGCCTGTATAAATAATGGGACTACAATACGTAAAAATAATTCATATTGGCTGATTAAAAAAGTGTGTTGATATATTATTACATAACTAGTTAAAATAAAGTCCAAACATGTGTTAAACGATAAAAAATACATAATATATATATTATAATAGTTCTTAAAGTTCAATTACCTGAATTATTATAAGTATATAGCTGAATTAAATTATTGATCCTTAATATATAAAATCGTATTTTCAAAGAGGATTAACTTATAGTTAAGCATATGTTGCCATCAGAACCTACTTTTAAGCAATTAGTCTCTGTCTGTGACCAGTGACAGCTGGACATAGAATGAGGAGTGAAGAGGGGGTTCCAAAAGGTGAAACTATGGTTAATATTTGGTCGGAAGAAGTGTTCTACATCTATTAATATTATTATAAGATAAAAACAATAATAGACAAATTAATAGCTCCATCTCACCAACACTTGAAATAAATGCTGTATAAACAAAGTATAATTTTTAAATTGAATGTAAAAATCAGATTTTTAATAGCAAATGAAAGCTCTTAAAATACATATTATTAAGATCTCGACCTTAATTTGTTATTTATTTTTAGTAATTATTTATTCACTTGTTACAGGTCCTAAAGCAATGGAGTATTTTCTGTAAAAACGGAATCACTTTTTAGTTTAATTACATCAATAAATCAGGGCACTTTTAATAGCCTATTCCTCACTTATTTATGTGTGTATTTTAATGTGTATTCTTTCTCAGTTCTATCAGCTGTTAAGGAATGATTCGCTTTTTCAGGCTCCTTAATTAAACTTTTAGAAAGATTCAAATTCGAACCATTTCAATTATAAGGGTCTGCGCAGGGCTAGTTGTGAATGTTTGGATGTAGATTTAGTTAATTTACATAAATCACCGATATTCAACGGTGTGATAAAGAGAAGAGAATTTGTCTACCAAAGTGAGTGCTTAATTGAGGAAAATAAAGGAGTATGCTTCGAGTCCATAGACCATCAAGCTGTCCCGCGACTATGAGGCGCAATCCGAGCTTTAAGGACGTAGCCGCAAACGTATCGTATCGTTATCGTATGAATCATAAAGGTACACGATAACGCTTGTTCATAGAACCATAGCCTCTCCCGACACACTAACCTAAGATAACACATCACACAACCATTGGGTTAATGTATGTTATATATATTGCTTTTACTGTCTCCATGTAGTAAAATCAACGATATGTTGTTCTAAAAGTGTTGACGAAAATTTAAAGTGTTATAAATATGTAGCAAATATTTGTTACTTATTTTGCTTAATTTATTTTCTTTACAATGGATCAAGTAAATGACACAGTTATGATTTGTGGTAATTTTTGACTTTTTCTTGTAATTCCATTTTTTATTATTAAACTTCATATAAAGTTCATTCTTCGTAGCTTCAGGTGATTCAACTAATTTCTTTCTTTCCCCCTAACTTAAGTCATTGGCACCCTTAAGATATTAAAGTTAATCTAATACATACAATATGTGTATTTTTCAATCATCTTACAAGCTAGATACTAGTGTACAAGCAACAGACGAATGAAGCATATGAATGTTTTGATTTAGCGTTATAATGTATGCAGATATATAGTCTGCTATAATGTTGGCTAAGTTTCAAAAAACACAAAAAGAGATCTGTTAATTAATTCAATTTACCTTTAAACAGTCCTACGAACTATTCTATACCAATCTGCAGTTTCTCACTTGGACGTGGTTTTGCGTAGCTGCTGACCACAGAAACCAATTCAATCTGGAAATTAGATAAAACTTATGTTACCACCACTATGGTACTACCACTACATATCTAATGTAACCTCTAACAGTGTTTAAATGGAAAATTTCTTAACTGGTTAGAAATGACATTAATTATATCTTATTACATGATATGTTAGGATTATAGCCATGTGTCACATCTATCACATATTTTTAGTTTTACAAACAATAAGTTCCCTTCACACAAACCCAAAATTATATTAAAAATACGTGGCTTAAACATTCCATGAAAGTACAATTAAATTATAGTGCTAATTCATTTTTTCTTTGTGTTTTTAGTGCGTTACAGTCAATATTGTCAATAATGAAAAATAAGTATCAAGCGTTTTCCAATTTTAAGTATTCATTAAGGATTATTTAAATAATAACAAATCCTTGCATAATGTCAAACAGGAAAAAGTGCTTTGGGAAGGAGTTGGTAAATTGTATCCTTTTGGTTTTAGAGGTTGGTCACCAACATTCAAAGGAGGTTGTTATTTATGAATATATGTCAGTCCTAGGAAAACGTCCTTTCCCCAAACACATCCCTAAGGACTCGTTTGATGTATGGTTCTTTTCAAGTATTCTTTTTGTAATCAAAGTTTATGCGTATTACTTATATCTAGCCAGCAGTGTGCGGAACCAGGCAATTTGTAAAATTTCAAAGTCTTTTTATTTCCTTCTTCAATATAAAGCACGCCTTTTCACAGATAGGAAAGAAAAAGCGTTCGCTTTCTTTTGGCCACAGTGAATACCTCAGTGGTTATTACCACTAATACAAATCTTTATAAATGTTTACTACAACTAAATAACTAAGTTTATCCTTCAGGATTTGAAGAGGAATGAAAGGGAACCGGTGAATAAAATGATACTGGCTGAAAACGGTGCTGGTGTTGTCATCTGCATTGAAGGCTAACTACTAAACGCCCCTAATTTCTATACATTGACACCCATTTAGTGCACTCTTGTATCTGACCCCTGTGTTTTTTTTGTTTTTTTTTTTTTTTTTTTTTTTTTTTTTTTTTTTTTTTTTTTTTTTTTTTTTTAGCCCGTTGGCTCGGCAAACCTGCAGAAAAGGTAATTACGTAAAGTAAAGAGAATAGGTTTATGGTATCCAACTTTCCCCTTTATCTCAAATAATTCCTTTAACGGGTATATATATATAGTGCTACTTTATAGCATAAAATAGCACTATTACTACAGATGTGTAGTTGTTGTTAGCACACTTCAAGATAATTGTCTTGACTGCTTATTGCTAATCTTGCTTTTTTACCAAGATGTCTGAGTAATTGCAGACAAGCCATAAACAATTTAATTATTTCATTTTGAAATATAATTAGACTTCTAATCTATAAAAAAGAAAAATTATAGTTACTGTCCTAAACCTACTCATGGAACAACACCGATACCAACACGTTTTGTTGGCCAACGTTTCAATGGTGGTGTCAAAGGCTAAGAAAAATATTTATTATTTTATTATTATTTTATTTTTTTATGTGCCACTCTCCCTTTCTTATCAGAGTTTATTGCTTTGATAAGTCAAAAACCTGTGACGAAAAAATTATCACAGTATGATAGTTGATGTTTTAATGAAAGAAGATAAATTAAATATAAACTTTCCATCATGTATTAATTGAAATATTTTTTTAAAATGTTCAATAAAGTTCAAATTTAACTTACACAATAAAAATCTGAGCTTACTTTAGATTTTGTTGAGTTTATTTAGTTTTATTTGAGAGATTCTAAGTTTAGTTAGAACTGGTATGACTGATTACAACTTATACTTAATGTAAATGTATTTTTGTAAGCCACTTGATAATGTACAGTAATTAAACAAATCATCATATGACTTATGTATGTAGATACTCAAGACTATTAATAAGGTATGATTGGGTAGTGAATTAATTATTTATTTTTTATTTTTTTAGTTAATATTTGTCTATCAACACAAATAATTTTATGATTTTAATTAGTAATTTTTACAATGTTCACTTAAATGCTTACAAAGTATGAAGTGCAAGACTGTTTTTGCGTAAGCTTTGTACGGTCTATCGAACTAAAATAATGGTAAGAGTGTTTTTACGTAAGGCATAGATTACATTTTTTACATTATTACAATTATGTATCATAGAACCAATGCTTAACTAGTTTTTCTACTGAAATCCAGCATGTATCTAACAAAGATAACGTTCGCGCACACGCGTTCATGAAAATTATTCACAATTCCATATTAATTGTTGATAATTAAATATTTTACAACATTTGAAGTTTTGAGTCTACAGTATATGTATAGTTCCATATACCATTTAATTAAGAAATGTTTTATTACATTAAAATCATGTTTAAGTTTTCCTGATTTATTGTTATTTAAGCGTAATAATATTTATTAAAATTAATGTGTAATAGTTCATTGTTTATCTATTTACGTATGTATAAAGTTTATACTTTATTGGCTAGGTATCAAAATGTGTTTCAAATTATTAAAAAGCCTGAGTTTAAATATAAATATTTATTATTGATAAACTCCTCTAATCAGTGCTATCCTCTAAAACAAAATATATTTTTATCTGGAAATATCCTAAATCAAAAACGTATTTTACAAGAAATTGTTGAGTTCTTTCTAAAATAAGTTTCTTAATTATCCAGGCAAATGTATATTTGCGTTCATTCATATTACTTGTAACTGGAATAGAACAAGGCAATCCATTTTATTGTATATATTTATTTGGTTGTCTTCATGATAACCTGCCTAAAATTGTTTATGTCATAATTCAACTCTCCAGCACATTTATTAGAATCTAAAGTATGAATTTTTATCTGTTTATTTTCATTTTTTTAAGATATTTAGATGCGTTACATATTTCATACTTCTATACGATCTTTGACAATTTAAATTTGCAAATGTGGTATTACATAACGACTTCCTGGTAAATGATTCAGTACTTACACATAAGTTTCAGATAAATAGAGGTGAAAGTATCGTAGTAACATTGTGAGCGTGCTACATTTTTTGTAAAACCTGTGAGAATAGTTATGGAGAAGGAAATTGTGTGGTCCAGTTGGTGGTGATTGATAATATTTTGTGACAGGTGTTTTTTTAGAGAGTAAATTGTTTAATTAACTATAGATAACTCTATATATATATATATATATATATATATATATATATATATATATATATATATATGATATAGGTGTATAAAAACAAAGAAATTTTTATGTTAGATTTTTGTTTTGTTGGTATAGTTGTTGATTATGGTATAATTAATATGTTGGTATAAAATGTTTGATTGGAATAAATTTCAATTTATAACCCAAGCTTAATTTGTTGGATAAGGGTCCCGTGGTTTCCAATTACATTTGCTAATGGCAGTATGTAAGACAGTTTATGGGTCTTACAATTAAAACGATGCGGGTACTGGTGCTGATTGTAAGGTAAGTGACCGGACCTCAGCGTTGGCCTATGTTTAATCCTAAACATGATTTAAGAAAAAATTAATTAGCCTACTGACATATTACTGGAATAAATAAATAATAAAATATTTGTAGATTGAAATTTTTTGACTATATTAGGCTTTTTTGTTATTGTTTACGTACAATATTCGTGGCAGTGTTTATTTATAATTTATCAATAGCTAAACAGTTAAAGGAAGTCTTATTTAACATGGTAAGTTAGGGCTAGGAAGTCCTCTGTAACACTTAAAATGAAGATCAGTGGTATTAATGTGGACTCCGATCCTCCACCAGTGACCAGGGAAGTGATCTGTGTGCAATGGCGGGATATCTCTCGGGTCACCCATCCAAGAAACAGCCACGCCCGATATTGCTTGACACCGTTATCTTCATATTTTAATATAGTCTGCCAGGCAACCCCAGGGTATTTTACATTTTAGATAACGGTATACATGACATTCCCAAGCATTGGGGCACATGTTTCATATTCTCCCAATTTGAGTCCATTGTATTTTTAAATTTGAGTCCAGGGTATTTTAGATTTGAGATAATGATATACGGATCACATGCTTACATATTACCAAGCATAAAGCTAAAAATTTATACCCGATAGCAAACAAGCCCAGAGTCTTGTATATTTTATATGATGTTATATCCGTACATAACATTACCAAACACGTAACCACAAGTTTAACATTCTGCTCCAATCAAGCCCAGGGTCACTTATCACGGGCTCTGTCGTCAGCTTGGATTTTTATTCACCACTTCCAGGCATGCTTTCTGCACTCTACCGTTATATTTTAAGTGCTATTTTCCTACGTTAGTAATTGTATGTTACTAGCAGTGAAAGTATTTTACGCTTTGAAAAATTATGGACTATAAATTAATATATATATATATTCTACGTACAATAGTAATAACCCTCCCACCCACCCATTCACATACAGTTGGCTCTCCTTAATACAAATACATGTACAGAGGTATTGACCCAAATACCAATGCGTGTATAAGGTTGAGTGTAAGAGAGGACTTAATAGTCCTAACTCCGCCTAATAAAGCAAGTTTTCTTTTCAATACACATTAGTCCCCTATTGTACAACTTTGCACACATAGGGCCTACAATGGTACTCAAGATATATAATGTATAATAATAGTTACCTGTTTTGTGAGACCTACCCATACACGTATAGTGGTATTGACTTACCAGCCCACCCATACACTTACAGTAGTACCGACCCACCCACCCACCCATACACGTACAGTGTTATCGACTTACCCACCCACCCATACACGTACACATGTAGTGACCCACCAGCCCACCCATACACTTACAGTTGTACACTGACCCACCCGCCCACCCATTCACGTACTGTGGTATTAACCCACCCACCCATACACGTACAGTGTTATCGTATCGTACTTACCCACCCACCCATATACGTACATATCTAGTCACCCACCCACCTACCCATACACGTACAGTAGTATTAACCCACCCACCCATACACGTACTGTAGTATTAACCCACCCACCCATACACGTAGAGTGTTATCAACTTACTCATCCACCCATACACGTACATTGTTATCGACTTACCCACCCACCCATACACGTACAGTGGTATCGACTTACCTGGCCAACCATACACGTACTGTGTTATTGACCCTTCCATCCACCCATATACTGTACGTACAGTTGTATCAATCCTTCGTTCACAGTACTAGTATCGGTGTCTGCCGGCATGAAGTGTTTGATTTTTATTTTTATCTGAATAATGTTCTTGTATAGTGGGTCTGAACTTTAATGTATATGTGTCATATTTTTTATTTCAAATTCAAAAATTGTTAATTATTTTCTTCATAGTCCACTTTACATTGGATCGTATAATAATCTCTTTAGCAGAAATTATATAAATATAGAAGTAACGACGACAAATGTAAACAATAACGAACAATAATAAATTCAATTATTTAAATATACTCAATAAATAATTAAAGTACTCTCAAAGTTCATTAAAATCATCATTACAGACAAATGAAGGGGAAAATAATTTTCTTGAACTAAGAAGAGTCGAAACAGATGATCTTCAGATCTTGAGATAGACCTTTCGTTCTGAAACGCGTGTTCTAGTTCTTACATGTTGGACAGATTAACTGAAACACATAATTAATACATATAAACAACACCTGAAAGCTATCAGCACACATTAGGATCATCATGTCCACGCCAGTCACATTCAGCAATAAACCCTAAAGCTATAAAATGCACACTTTTACAACTCTATTTACCTCTCAAATGGCCATGCCTATTTATGAACATCCTATCATAAGAAATATGGGTGCACATGTTTATATGGTAAAAAGGATCTATACCATTATTTATTTTTACATCCCATCACGTAAGGACATTAACTTCTCCATGTTGAAGTAAATATAAACTGCAGTGCCTTGAATCTGACGTAACGTAGCCGTTCTTACCCAAACAGGCATTAAACAACCACCTCGAACCAGTTTTAGTTCAACTTGGAAGCTTATATTGAAAGCGTTATTATTTTATACAAGATGAGGAAATTAATGGTAAAAATAACAGCATGATTAATCCAAAATTAAAAAGATAATTTTAAAATAAAGCAAAATAAAATAATAATTTTTATTTCATATTAGCCTATTTACCAATTCAAAACAAATTATAATAATAAGTGACTATAAATAAACTATCGGTCAGTGAACAGTAGAGTTACTTCGGCTTCCACTGAGTTACGTCAAATGATAAAAGATCTATTCCTTCTTCCAGTTAACCTTGGCTCATATTAACCATGTACTACAACACAGTTATTCTCTATATACCAAGTTGTGCAATATTTTATTTTTCACGAGTACTATTTTTAGTTAAAGCTAAGAAGGAAACATTATGTATGGGACATTCTAGTTATATAATAGGTACCCACATACCATATATCGTGGCCATGGGTTAATGCTTACTTAGATTATATACAAACAAACACGCAGCTAAATTAAAGTAGTTTGTTGGTATATAGATGTTAAGCTTGTTGCACATAAATGACGTCGTGGCAACGCATGCCACTGCTTTCTTTTGATTAGTTGATGACTTGCATCACCAGCTGGGTGGTGGATCACTACTTGTCATTAGCCTTTTCCAGCATTGAAGTTCTCCAAGTGAAGAAGAGGACAATAATTTTCAAACTTCAGAGTTGAGGTCCATGCCAAAGTCGTAAACGCCAAGCTATCAGTCAAGTACTCAGCTCTGATGGATGATCACAAGCTTGCTGATCCTCTCAGGGTAGTTCCAGAGGATCGACAGAGAAGGCGTCCAACTGATGTACTATGTTTTATGGATCCTTGTAATGACGTGGAGTTATTTAGTGCGTGGATATTGTCAATAATGTGGTGTGATTCACTCACTATAGCCACAAACAATATGCGTAAAACATATATCACCTCTCATAAACAGAAAAAAAAAATATCAATAGATACCAGAATTTGGCCAAACAAGTAAATTATTAAAATGCATTAATCAGGAATTTTAAACTGTTTATAGCATTTCTAAGTTGATAAAGTTTAAGTAGCAACGTTTCAAAATCGAGAAATGATTATAAATCATGACTATGGTCATTTTTGTATAAGTTTCAATATATGACCTTCTACAAATGATGTATTATTTTCTGTGGCTGTCTGTCTGTATAAGAGGAGTTTTGTTTATTTTTTTATTTATTCTTAAAATGCCGATCTTCTAGATATGTGTCAATATGGATTTCGCATGAAAGTTATGAGTGTAGGTAGATGAGCATTTATCTACGCTTCATCTAACTACACTAATACCCAACCCTTAATGTAGATTTAAGAAAGGAGCATATCAAGTACTCACGTGAGATGAGGCTGCAGAAAGCCGTCACGTGTGTTGGTTGGAATTCCATTCTATATTCATATAATTACGTGCCAAAATAAGTTAATTGATCAAATTATGAAACCCTACAGAAGATATACTAGTTTTGTAATTAATACAATATATATGCGGATTTTAAGGTATAAAATAAGATGCAATGAAATTAAAAATATCTTTATTGTATATGGTTAATCCATAATAAAATATGTAGCCTACAGCAAAGAAATTCTTGTATCAATGTATTTTATTAATTTTGCATAATAAGGTTGAAAATTTACAGAATAAAATTACCTACTCTACATAAACTACGGTCTATGTAATTATAAACTCATAAACATTCTCTAATTTACAAAAATGTTTATTATTTTTTAATAATTAAAATTGAATGAAATTCATAGTTAAAAACAAGGCCCTTACATAAACGTTATCACACGATAAAGTGATTTTAGGACTTTATTTGTCCAGTTATAAATAAAAAATGGGTATGTAACAAAATCTTTTGATGTCCAAATCTCTTTACAAGTAAGTGCGTATAACTTATTCATATCTTGGTTCTTAAGTTTCGTTGTAGAATACATTTTACTTGGACTTTGCGCTCTCAAAGAGATTGCCCACCCCCCCCCCCTTGTCACCGTTTAAGGGTGACAAGGGGGGGCATGCATAATATATGCATTTTACACAACTATGTTACATGTAATCTGTTGCAATTAAGAGCATAAACAATTTATAATATTAATTTTAGAATATATTTGGAGCTCCAGAACTGTCTTTCAGCAAAAATAATATTCCCTTATAAAGACATAAGACATTTATTTTACTTACAATGTACAAAGGCATTGTCAATATATAATTATTATTATTGAGCGTTATATAGGATTTTATTAAAAAATACAATTCTGTTTTTAACTATAAATTAACTATCTAATAGATAGAGATTATCTTTAAATTATATTAACGTAGTATTTAAAAATAATCTAAAAGCATTTCAGCGATGCTTTTTTTATGTTTAAAAATTCCCCGTGGCTGATTGTTTTACTTTATTTACTTATCTTAGTAGACAATATGACTGCAACTCAAAAAAAAAACTGTGTTTTCAGCTAGATTTATGTCCATGCCATTAATTTTTTTCATAAATAAATAGGTGTTCTCAATAAAGAGGTTAGCTTCACTTATGATAGTAATAAAAATTTATTTCAAAACCACAGTACGTGTATGGGTGGACAGGTGGGTCAATACCACAGTACCTGTGTGGGTGGGCGGGTGGGTCTGTATTAGTATACTGTATTAGTACAATCTATTAGCTACAAGAAAATGTAAAATATATGAAAATATTCTAAAGAGATAAATCATTACACCTTTTTTTAAATTTTACTAAATACTATATGTGTCTGTTGTTGACATATAAAAAGTAAAATTATTAAATAATCAATAATATTTCGATTCATAGGGGGTTTTAGCTTAACAAAAACATGATAAAAGCTGAAGTTATGTTACTTAGAAATAAAACAATATAATACTATTAGTTTATTCTGGTTGTTACATACTGCATTTCTTCCATGGGAAAGTCAACAATAGAAAAATATATACTGAATATAATTTTGCATTAAAAAACATCTACAATGAACATACATAATATTTGTGGAAATACAACATTCCATTGAGGTGATGGCAACTGTTGAATGGTTGACATTATAGAATACTAACACTATGCAAACCATTGTTGGTAGTCAATTCTAAGATTATCGCCAAAAGGCTCATATGGCACGTCATTTTTCTTAGGAACTTTAAATGTTTATATTCAAATTTATTTTGTAAAAAAAACCTTTAGAATTCACAAATATTTACAATATTAACTTCATTATACTAAGTGCCCATTTACTACTAAAACAAATACATGTAAATGTCATTATTATTATTATTTTTAATGTTTTAAAATTACATGTAACTTCCATACTCTCCAATTACTTTTATGACAACTGATGCATATTGAATAACTATTAATGATATTTCAAAAGTAAATCCCTTTAATTTTAATATGATGTTTTGATATCTACTTTCAATTACCCATATATAAGTCCATGTGTGAAATAAATGAAAAATGTACATTTTCCGTATTGATGCAGTTATTATAAGTCTTGACGTTTAAACTGTAACAATCAGGTGACACTAAATTAACCTAAAACTAGCCAGAGTTGTACCAATTTTTAAAAAGGCTCTGTTAATTCAATGGAAAATTATTGACCAATCTCGTTACTCAATTGGTTTCTAAATTATTGGAAAAAGTTGTTATGAGTACAATATTAAACTTTGTTGATTCTACAAAATGTTTTTCACAACCAAAGTTTGGTTTTAGAGAAGAATTAAACATGAAATTGCTCTTCAAAATATCATTCAACAAATTCACAACAAGCGTAAAAATTTACAATCAAATAAAGTTACTGGTCTTTTTCTTAATATCAAAAAGGTATTTGATAATAAAATTTTGCTAATGAAATTGGAACAAGCTGGAATTAGAGGTATTTGTCCTAAGTGGTTTGAATCCCTTCTTGAACAAACAAGAACGATATGTTTCTAACTGTAGAACATTAGTTCAGTGTGGAGTTCCTCGGGGGTCTGTGCTGGGACCTATATTATTTTTAGTATATATTAATGATCTTCAATTTTGACCGTTTAAGGGTGACAAACAGTATTTGCTGATGACACTGCTTTTTTCTTTTGATCTGCTTCAATTATTGAATGAAATAGTATTATTGGACATGATGTTAACTGCTTCCATTACGGTTTTCATTCAATGTGTTGCTTGAATGTCAATAAATCCTGTATAATAAATGTTTCGGTATCTCGAAGATTTGTATGATAGTAGTATTATGTTTCATACTTTTGACTGTGATGATATAGTTTGAATCGTGTTAGATTTCCTCAAACTAACTGTGTGAAATACCTTTGGCTTTTAGTAAATGAGAAATTAAATTGGAGAGAACATATTAAATTAATTGAAAATTTGCTTATTGTATTCTTTCGTAAATGTTATTACCTTCGTACTATGTGCCCTGATGGTGTTCTTAAGTAGATTTATTATGCTTTTGTACATACTAGACCTTATTATAGAATATTACGTTGAAGTATAACATTTACAAGTTATGCCTCCAATTAAAATACAAAATCTTTTATTAAAATGACATGTAGACAAAATAGAAGGGCTCAGACAATATTATGTTTTTTCTCAGTTGCAAATCCTGCCACAAGGAAATACATTTGTTTTGAAAGTATTGCTTTTATTTTTTTTTAAATTAGTGGCAACCTAGGTGTAGTACTCGATCGTTTAAACTATCCAAATACTAGGCAAGTGAACCAAATAAGAACTCCTAGAGCAACAACATCTTTTGTTCATAAGATATTTGTTTTGAGGGAGACAAAGGTAGTTGGACATTTGCCATCATTACGTGAAAATTACCAATCACGACGTTTCGATTTGGTAAAACCCAAACCTTTTTCAAGTGCTAAAAATTAAATTACATCTACACAAATATGTTATAAAACTACGTTCTTAAACTGATAAACTTATCTACTTTAATAATTATCTACATTTTAACTTAGATCCTAGAATGGGGTACAACAAAATTAACTTCTACTAAATATAAAAATGTTAACAGGGTTAAATTAATATAACCAATTAGGCACTGTCAAGGTCACGATATCAACGAAAAAAAGTTTAATACATAATTAAAATTAATATTCAATTCAGACTGAAATAATATTACATTAACTAATCATAAATATATGGTACCTGAAAAACATAATATATTTACCTGAATAATAAAAATAATATATACAACCTGAAAAACACTATTAATTTAAAATAACATTCAACATGCACAAAAAAATGATATATATGACTCGGAAGGACTGAGACTACTATTACAATTACATTTTACTATTACAATTACATTTTAACCTGAAAAGATAACAATTATTAGGAAAAAACAATACAATAATCAAATATTACAAAAATGATGAAGTCTTACGACCCGCAGTGACGATGGCGTCTAGACGTCCCAGGCACGAAGTGAGGGGATACAATGATACAATCCAAATGTAGAGTCTACGAAGTTCCCTCCAAGGTGATAAAACACGGGGACAAGACAAACATACACACTACACTTCACAACAACCATACACAGACTGACAAGGTCAGGGACTTACGCTCCGAGATCACCAAAAATGCGGTGACTCAGGTACGGGGTCGGAGACTCATGGGGTGTTTAATTGTTGTAGGGGCAGGTGGTGTAGGATTCTGGTCAGATAATGTCATGAATGTATTGAACTTTTTATAAAGTGTGTTTTTAAGTAAAGGAACCCACATGGGTCTAACTTCTATGCTACTTTGACTGATTACTTGTTCATTATTTAGTTTTATAAAGGCACCTTCCATGAATTTACGTTTAAAAAAATGTGGTTCCCTGTGAAGTATTTTAGTGTTATCCCAGTTAAATCTGTGCTCATTGTTCCAGGCATGTTCAGCTAATTTAGAATGTGTAGTGTCTCCTTTTTTAATGTTGGTTTTGTGTTCTTTTAGCCTGACTTCCAGTGGTCTCTTTGTTTCCCCCTGTGTATTTTTCATTGCATTCACAAGTTATGCAATATACTAAATTTTTGGAGGATTGCTCCTCATTCTTTGGTTTAGTTTTAGTTAAAGGACTGTCTTAATGTGTTTTGTGTGTTGAATGATGTTCTGATTTTGTATTTCCTAGCTATGCGTCTGATTTTTTCTGAAAGGTTAGGCGTATACAGAATGGACATGAATGCTTTAGGCTTTTCTGTGTCAGTGAGTGTTTGTTTGCGATTTCTTATTTGTTTGCATTTCTTTATGAGAGACTGAGAGTAGCCATTGTTTATTAGATCTTTGGAAACATTTTTAAGTTCATTGTCTAGTTTAGTTTTGTCTGAGCATATGGCTCGAGCCCTATCAAAGAGAAAGAGAAGGCTACACCTTCTTGAACAGTTTGTAGGTGGTTAGAATTAAAATTGAGGTATTTGCCTGTGTGAGTTTGTTTTCTGTAGACTGATGTTTTAGGCCATGTTTTGTTTTTTCTATATTTACATCCAAAAATAATAATTTATTATTTACTTATTTTTCCATGGTGAATTTAATGGTGGGTGAAACCTTGTTTAAGTGTTTTAAGAATTCTTCTAAATTTGGTTCACCATGACTCCCAGCAGACAAATGTGTCGTCCACGTACCTAATCCAAACCTTAGGTTTGAGATTTGAGGAAGCAATTGCTTTTTCCTCAAACTCTTCCATGTAGATATTGGCAAAAATAGGTGATAGTGGGTAACCCATTGCCCTAGATATAGTAAGCTCATTTCCAACTTTTACAAGTTTATTGAATTAAATAGTTTTTTAATTGGCATAATACGTGTTGGTACATACACAGTACAAGTGAACGTCACACAACTCACATTTATTACAATATGAGGACAAAATGCTCAAATTTATTACAGTACAAGTATAAAATGGACAAATATTATGGTGATTGATTTCGGTGAACCACCTTCTTCAGACCAGAGGGGTTCACAAAAGGTGAGTGTTGTCTACATAAATCGATTATTGTGTATTGTGGTCTACCTAATACTTGTGCATTTTGAGCTATTATTGTAATACATTTGTGTTGTGTTACGTTTACTCGTACTATTAAATTAAATATAATTAAAATCCCAAATTTCAAAAATATAATACAAATTATATAAAAATAGTAAGCTCATTTCCAACTTTTTCAAGCCGAGTTGGTGACGATTTTATATATATATATATAATGTGTTACTAATATTATTTTCATAAAACTTGAAAGTTCACATAAATGCAAGCACTAGTGACGCTTTTGTTCCTTTCATGAGTTGTGTTGTTTGTTTAACATTTAGTAATTAATGTTAACAATAGATTCACAGCAGGTAATTTAAAACCAGTCAAGACCCATTGTTATCCTGAACACCTTACCAAAACTTGCATCATTATAATGATGTTATGATTATTTGTCTCTAGTCAGTGTTTGAAGATATTAATCAGAGACTATGTAATATTTATCTATAAATAATTACGTCTAGTTCAAATTAAATAAAAAATAAAGAATAATTATATGTTATTTCAAATCATTATATATGTGGGGATTTTTTTAACACATATAGAGTTATTGCTATATTTTATGTGAGTAAAAAATGTGTGATGTGTTATTATATTATGAGTAGATATGAATAGCAAAAATAAAATTATAATGACAAAAATAAATAAACAAGATTCTTGTTAGTAGCTGTCTATATATAAGAAGTTGAGCCAATTTAAGAGAAACAAATGTACATCACGTTGGGGAAAAGGCTGGATTATAGCCTATTTATTAATTTTAAAAGTATTGGAAGAAATGTATTGAAACTTTCTAGTTATGTACATGTCCCTATACCAAATATTCAGACATGTTTACTTGTTTTTCCCATAGACAGGAAATAGACCATGAAGGAAGTCTTAAAAATGTTGAATGTGAGCCTACCTTGGGGTACACCTCCTTTTAAAGGTCTTTGTTTTGACAATAAATTAGTGCAGTTAACATGAGGTCAAAAGGGTGACCCAGTCAAAAATACAGCCTCTCAAAGAATTCAATGTCCATATAACTAATAATTCTTAGTTAAACATATACGAATATTTATTTACCCCTGTTTCAGTTACCTGTTGTTAAGTATGTTTTTGATTGTTTACAATTGTAATGAAAGACTAAGTTGTTTACAATAATTTAAATAAAAAAAATATTACATTGCTTTTGATTATTATAATCGTCTGGTACACTTTTTGTGAAAATAGATTTATTTTCATATTCTGTTAATTAAATTAAAGCTTTATACGCAGCAATAGATAGTAACTATCTCATCCCTCGTTCTTAAGAAGTATTAGTTTTATGGTATTAAATACTTTGAGAGGCTGTATTTTCTGACTGGGTTCTCCTTTTGACCTCGTGTTTTTATTTTGATATTGTACAAACAAAGACCTTTACAATGAGATACAATCAAGGCTAAAGTTTAACATTTTCAATACTTCCTGCGTTGGCCATCTCCCTGTCTATGTTAAAAACAGGTAAAATATGTCTGAATATTTGTTATAGTGACGTGTACATAATTACAAAGTTTCATTACATTAATTTCAAAAGTGTTAAAATTAATAGATAATATTTCAGATGTTTGCCCAACACTGTATAAGTAATATCATATGGATTTCATAACCCAGCTACCAAACTATTAGAATATTAAAAATAAGACTATAAAATATATGCAAATAAAAAAAATTCTACAATACAATTTACTAGGGTCTAAAAATTTATCTCCCTTTCCAGAGATAAATTCAGGTTTCGTAACCTTTTAAACCTTAATGCTAACTTCCCAAATAATGTCAAACGAATGTTCACCAAAATCCAACCGGGCGTTAGTTTAGGATATGATTGATGGACGAAAAAAGTTTCTTGTAACAGACCCTATGACATTAGTGGAATGAATGGAATACATTGAGTCACTTTCAAAAGTGTGAGGGAAAATGCAACTACTGCAAATAAAAATGGGGAATGGTAAGTGATTAGTCATGTAGTTGCGGAGTCGAAGTTAAAACTATGGATCACATAGTTAATGATACTCACAATATTCTAGCCTTAGCTGTATGAATCCTACAATCCTAGGATAAATTACAACTGAGACTAGACAATTTAAACTATATTATAAATATTCAATTTTGAATTAAAAATAAAACAAATAAACATATACACCACATATCTTGTTCAGGTATAAGTGAGTATTATGTAGCTAATCACGGACATACAAAAAATTAAGCATCACTTAAATGCTTGCAGATTATTTTTAAATACTACGATAATATAGCTTTAAAATATTCTCTATTTATTTGATATTTAATTTATAATTCAAAAATAGTAGATCATTTCTTTACTAAATTCCTATATATGAGTCAATATAAAAAATATATTGATAATTCCTTTGCACCCTGAAAGTAAAATAAATAAACATCTTACGCCTTTATAACGTATAACTAGTTTTGCTGCAAGACAGTTCTAGGGCTCCTTATACATTCGAAAAATAATACTATACATTTTACAAGTTCTTCATTACAACAGATTACATGTAGTCATACAATTTGGGCAAATACATAAATTAAAAAAATGTCTGAGAATGCTAATCAAAGTAAAATGTACTACTACAACGAACCTTAAGAACCACAAAGTGAAATAAATTATATAAACTTGTAAAGAGAATTTAAAATCAAAGGATTTTTTTCAGACACGCATTCGTTATTTAAAAGGGATCCAATAAAGGTCTAAATGTCACTTTAGTCTGAATATCTACATGTAATAACACTTTTGTAAGAGCCTTACTTGAAATTAAGCATTGAGTTAAATTTTATATAAAAAACAACGATATTTATATATTAGGATATATTTATTAGTTTATTATAACATAGACCATTGTTTATTTATATTAACCAAGTTTACTCTATAAATTGTATCCTTCCTTTTATTAGTAGTAAATCTGGTACTTTGAACAAGTACCTGAATGCATTTTTTTTCTTTTTTTTTTTTTTTTTTTCTTATTCGATCAAACCTAATACTGTTTTTTATTAAAAAATATTAATGATATTTTTATTTTGTACAACTTGAAATATTATTAAAATGAAATCTCTACTCTCCCATAACCTCGTTATTAAAGGGTACACCTGTGGAGCGGAAAACTGTTGCCAACCTCTGTAACTAATAACCCAGTCCGGCCCAACCTCTAAACACAGCTGTGGTTTAATATGTTGTGGTAAAGTTAATAGGTTCAATATGCAAATCCCACCTAATACAGATACAGGTTTAAGGGGCTATCGTTCTTTGAATAATTGATAGGTCCAGTTTTTCCACAGAAGATTGCCTTTAACTATTGTAGGCCTATATTATATTTTGACAATTTTTAAGGACGAATTAAAAATATACAACTGAGGGCACTAAGAGAACAAAAACTAAGCAACCAATTCTATTTGGGTTATATTTTCAAATATATTTTGTTTCGTTCGATTTAATTCTTCGGTGGATGAGATTTCAGCAGGGTGATTCATGACGTTCTCCCCCCACTTCTATAGCATATTCTACTACTAAAAACAATGAAAAAATGTCATATAAACATAGGTCCAAAAACGCTTCGTTAGCGAGTTACAGCCATCAAAAGATTTCGTCATGGTTCATGGGCAAAAAATGAAATAATATTGTACATAACTTATGGAAAGGTATATTAGGATTGAAATTCCATGATTTCATATGTATTTTCACATGGAAAAGCTAATAAAATAGGTTTGAGAACTGTACCTTAAGTAGTTTTTGAGTAATCCGGGTTAAAATTGGGATATTAGGACAAAAAATTCAGTTTTTCTCAGTTTAGTGTACAGAAACGTTGTTAAATTGGTTACAAAGGCACACAACTTTCGTACATTATTTGTTTAGAATTTAATTCTGAGTAGATTGATATAAGTTTTGTAAAAAATACTACAGAAATAAGAACAGAAACTCAAATTTATTAAATTAAATACATAAATTACCTTAAAAGAACAACAAATTGATTTTCCCAACTTTAGACGTGTTTTTTATTACAGTACATGTTCAAAAGTGAGGCCCTCCATTTTCGATGCATTTTAAAGCACGTTTGTGTACTGCTTTTGTTGAATTTCTCAATTTTCTTGGGTGTTCCTTTAGCTGTGTAGCAGAATCCATAATACGGGCAGTTAATTCTTCTCGCGAATTAACTCTTGTCTTGTAGACTAGACCTTTCATCCATCCCCAGATACAATAATCCAATGGAGATAGATCTGGTGATCTTGGTGGCCAAGGGTAAGGCCCTCCACGGCCAATCCATCGTCCAGGAAATTGATCATTCAAGTGAGTAATAACGGCCCGAGAAAAGTGGGGAGGTGCTCCATCATGCTGGAAGAACAAATTTCGTCTGAGATGCAAAGGAATATCCTCAAGCAGCTGTGGCAACTCATCTTGAAGGAAGTGCAAATAAAACTCAGCATTTAGTCGTGCAGGTAGTATGAATGGTCCAATCAGCCAATTGTGTATAAGACCACACCAGACATTGACACTAAATCGGTGTTGAAAGTTCTGTTCAATTACCTCATGAGGATTTTCTTGAGCCCATGAGTGCTCATTGTGCAAGTTGTTGACCCCATCCCTAGTGAACTGTGCTTCATCAGTAAAGAGAATACGCTTGTACAGTTGTTGATTAGTATTTAAAAAGTAGCAAAACTCCAAGCGAAGTGGGCCATCCCCCGGCTGTAGATGTTGAACCTTTTGTTTATGAAATGGATGAAATTGATGTCGCTTGAGTGATCTCCACACAGTTGACTGTACCCTATCCGCCTAGAGAGACGCCGTGTACTTACACCTGGACTTCGGAGAACAGCGTTAATAATGTTATTATCATCATGTTGGAAAGCACGTTCATAACTAGTACGAATACTTGGTAGTGATCCTGTATCCCGAAGAGTGAGGAAAGTTTCACGTATTGTTTTTTGAATCTGGAATCCTTCTATTAGGGTAACGTAGTTCATATTCATCTCTAGCAGCTTTAGCATTACCATTACAATAACCCAAAATAAAAACCATATCAGCATATTCTTCCGATGTAAATACGTAAGGCATTATTTCACTGACAAAACAACCAATAGACAACTCGCAGAAAACAATTATTATTGCAATGCACTTCACACAAATAGCTTTTGTAACTTGCAAAACACTACTACAGTACTGTTATACTGTAATGAACAGGTTATGTACAAACCGGATCAGGAAATAATTGTTGATCAGCTGTTGTTCATGCGTTACCAACTTAGGAAAAAAATTAAACAAATTAGAAAAAGGTTTTGCGTACAATATTACGTTGTTATTGGTTGTAAAATGATGCTGGACAATGTTTATTGTTTATTTTTTGGATTTATCATTTATTATTTACTCTTAGTTTTATTCTTAATAACAATTATAATAATAATTGCATTTGTTAGACCAAAGCAATGATTTTGTTTAATTTGTATAGTAATTTCTTTTGCATTAATAATGTATTTAATTTAATAAATTTGAGTTTCTGTTCTTATTTCTGTAGTATTTTTTTACAAAACTTATATCAATATACTCAGAATTAAATTCTAAACAAATAATGTACGAAAGTTGTGTGCCTTTGTAACCAATTTAACAACGTTTCTGTACACTAAACTGAGAAAAACTGATTTTTTTGTCCTAATATCCCAATTTTAACCCGGATTACTCAAAAACTACTTAAGGTACAGTTCTCAAACCTATTTTATTAGCTTTTCCATGTGAAAATACATATGAAATCATGGAATTTCAATCCTAATATACCTTTCCATAAGTTATGTACAATATTATTTCATTTTTTGCCCATGAACCATGACGAAATCTTTTCGATGGCTGTAACTCGCTAACGAAGCGTTTTTGGACCTGTGTTTATATGACATTTTTTCATTGTTTTTAGTAGTAGAATATGCTATAAAAGTGGGGGGGAGAACGTCATGAATCACCCTGTATATATACTTCTAAATAAATTAATGTTCTACATGAAAAAATGGCAAACCAAATAAACAGCTAGAGCTTGATATTGAATCACACTTATATTTTTTATTAATCATTAATATTACCTTTTAAATGTTGATAAATATTTCTCGCATGCACAAATTCAATATCTTACATGCAATGTATATTAATCTTTGTAGCCTTAACACTATTTAAAGATGAACTTATTTTTAACAATTTATTTAATAAATTAAGTATTAATAGTACATATTTAATAATTAAAACTTGTTTTTATCATGAATATCTATACGATATTTAAAATTCTAAACTAACCATAAAACATTTTATATTTATAACATAATTATTTAAGGTGATTAACAAGAGCAATTTTTAAAAATATGAATATATAAAAATTAATAATATAAATTAAGTCACATAAAATGAAGTTTATAAAATATTCACGTTCTGGATACAACTGTACCGGATGAAAATTAAAAGCATTATTCATTTAAAGAAAAATAAAATAGCGGATATGAATATATAACAAAGTATTAACAAACATATATATACTATACAAAAATAAACAGTCCATCATAGCTCTAATAATAAGATTTTGGTTTCAGATATTCCATCGATAATTACAATAACGTAATTTAACATTTTTACTCGAAAAGGAAGTCCTAACTTGAGTTATTTAGATACTGTATATCGTAAGAGCAATAGGTATAGTGAAAATAACTTAATATTCTACTTTGTAAAAGTAAATAATTATTACATTTTTACATACAAAAGCCAAATAAATTATGTAAATGAACCACAAAAGAATTGATTCATACAAAAGAAAGAATACCTTTTCAATTGGCTAAAGCATTATAATTAATTGATAGAATGTGTTTGACAGCCAAGTAATGTTTTTACCATTATTTTCCCTCCACAATATAAAAATCTGAAGTAGCTTGGGATTCGACTGTTTGGTATACCACTGGTCAATGTGTGTATATGTGAACTATTCCTTAGCTCAGTAGTTTTAACAAAAATTATTGGGAAAATCTTAACGAGGGTCTCTTCTCCTGCGGGAGAAAAACTGTTTCGAGAGA
>JAQJVL010003199.1:0-66964 GCA_035578905.1 Stictocephala bisonia | reverse complement strand
GAAAAATGTTTTAAATTGTCCAATTTATCCTTTCCTAAAAACTCAGCTGTTTCAAGCTCAATATCAAACAAACGCTTGCGGGCACTGTTGGGGCTGACAGAAGTCTACCACTGTACGTGTCTGGGTGGTGGGTGGGTCAGTACCACTGGACGTGTATGGGTGGGCGGGTGGGTCAGTACCACTGTACGTGTCTGGGTGGGCGGGTGGGTCAGTACCACTGTACGTGTATGGCTGTTGTTTTCCCATGGTAAAAATGCGAATACGTTTATTTACCATTAGAGTATTTTAATAAAAAAGACATTTTAAATATTTTGTTGATTTAAATGATATTTTTAAAAGAAATTATTGATAAGGAACTGATTTTCTACACAAATGATTACCATATGCATAGCTGTTTGATGAATAAAAAATAGGCCAGTTATAATGCACAAAACAGAAAATAATCATGAAATGATAAATACAAGAAAATAAAGTGGGAAAACCAATGAACGAATAGTGAAACAAAAGCGCATTCACAGTTACAACAGTAAAATGTGTAGATCAATCAGATATGGAACGTATTCGTTCAACTACCAGATTTTATAAAAAATTACTCCTTCATTATTAGACGTTTCAATACCCAATGCAGACACCTTGTCCTTGTGCAACACTGGGAATAAACTAAAATTACCACAGAGCTTCTTTTGAATTGATCTGATAAATACTTGAAAAGTAATTAGAACCTTTAATGGAAAAGAAGGGACGTTCTTCTGGTGAGAATCTGAAGAGACTTATTCAGAGATATGCTATTCCAACCACTGAGAAAAAGACAGAGATAGCTAGAGCTGTTTGCAAATACACAGAGTGAGAATGAAAGATGCTTGAGTCATGGTACACATGTGGTGAGTGCCATGTTCTCAGATATGAAACACAGATACAGATTAGATACACCGGGTTGTGGTCCTGTCACCAAGCCCACCGCGCCTAGACTCCATGGCCCTTTGCGCCCCGAGCCTGACGACAGTGTCACAAGAGACCAGTCCCCCTTATGAAGGACATGATCTCCCCGAGTGTAGCCCTTCTAATATCCTCTGGTTACAGAAAAGCGGCACCCGTCCTAACAACAGCTGCGATCATAGACTGCAGGGATACATTGTTGAACGCCCCCTCAATGTCCGTGAGATACATGTCCCCTCTCTATGTGGTTATCTCTCAATACCCCGTCCCTCATATGCCTATCGACCAGCCTCTCCAATGTCTTTAATAGAAAAGACATGAGGCTGATCGGTCAAACACAGATACAACTTTGTGTCTTATTTTAAGGGGAATATGAATGATCGTATGAGTGTGGATGACTAGTGCAGCCTTATTAACTGAGTTCAACTTATGCTCAGAAAAGGCCATTTATCAATAGTTCAATGGACAGGGCAACTAAGGGACCTACAGCTTTACTTAGAATCCGAACCATGTAGTATTGGTCTGATTTTAAGCTAATTGACCCTTGATCTGTTTTGGGTGAAAATGTTGAGTTTTGGTAAAAGGCTCATAGATTCTTTATTTGTGGTCATATATTTATAATTTTTGTTTTGTATTCACAGAAATAAACAGATAACAACTGTACGGCAAAATGATAAAATAAAATCTTTTTAGTTTATAAAAAAATAATTTTTTTTATTTTTGTACCTTTGAATAAAATAAGAGTGCCTAAATATTTGTTATGTGTTTTTTTTTTTTTACCTATTTAACTGTAAAGAGCATGTAATGAAGAACAAATTTCATATATTTTCAGTTAATTTTTATAAAAAAATAAGGAGTTTAGAGGAAATATAAAAAATATTGTCCTCGCAAAAATTATTTTGAAAACTTCACATTTGAAACATCTGTTTCAAACAAACATACAATAACTATTCAATCATATATATGGCACTGCAATGTTTTATTTACATAAAATCATTATTATAATAACAAATTATCATATTCAATGAGGTATTTTGGACTTACCTTGTTATATTTTCCATGGTGACCAAGATAAAAATTACATTTTGTAAAATCAGTTCAATCACCGAAGGAAAAGTCATTTATATATTGTAACAAATTTTTTTATAACTACATATTTACAGTTTAACACACTTATTGCAGTTAGTCTCCACATCTGTGACCCTGCATACATTCAGCGTGCAGCCCTTTTTCACATCTTACACAGACATACACGGAACGGCGCTTATTTGTTTCGTTGCTACACACTTTACAAAGCCTCTGCATTTCCCCTGGTAATTTTTTTATGCCAAATAAAGGTGCATTCCTGTTATTAGAAGTAGGCCTATTTGGATTCAACCTGTTTTTGTGCAACATCCATTCATTTCCAAGGTCAATAGATTCAGTTTATTTCAGTCTAGACATGGGAGATCCTGGTGCAATATTTTCTTTATATAAAATATATGAGTTCAGAATCATTCTACCCATAATACTAAATACAACTTTCTTCCACATAGGGATGGTCGAACCAGTGACATTTGAATACCAGTGACAACCACATACCAGTGACTTTTACCGGTGACAGCTGTCACCAGTGACAGGCATGACGGCCGGGATTAGTCCAGTCACTATCCCACCGCCGTCTGTTTAAGTGTTGTGGTGTTGTATTTGAACACAGTTTAGACTATGATAATGTTTCCCAACATTGCTTAAATTACTTAAGCGTATTTTTTTGATAAATTACGTTTATTAAATAAAAACAATACAATTATTTAGATGGTTATAATTACGATTTTGCAAGTAGGCCTACTTTTATTATTCTAAGTTTTATCCATTTAAAAAATAAAACAATAACAAAAACAACCTAATTGAAATGTAAATGAATTCTTATATACCAGTAGTAAACAGTTAAAAATTAAAAATAATTTTTTTAAAAACCCACCTGTTTTAGTTTTTGAGGGAATAAATAAATTAAAATTTTTGTTTGCTCTAATTTGGGGAATAAAAAAATTAGCATAAAATTGATCCCTTCACCCTACTCCCGGCCGTGTAAAGGTCAAAAGACACTGGCATCATCGAGCTGTGGCCCTTCATTGCGTCACCAAACACTGAGATTTTCAGTGACCGATCAGAACGATGTCACCGACTTTTTGGAATTTGTGTTTGTTACCCAACCTGTCCATTTTCCAAATTTCAATTCATGACAAGCGAATCGGGGACAAGCCCCTGCGATCCCCCATTCAAGTGCGTAGTTCATTTTCGATATCCATTTAGCATGAAAGCTGACTGATTCCTGTCACTGGTTTTCTCTACTTTCTTTTCCCATTATATGGTGACAAGCAAATCCCAGTGAAAAGTCACTGGTCGAAAATCCCCCATCCCTATTTCCACATTTCGGCGTTAAAACAAATACTATTCCCCATCAATTGATACATCAATGCCTCCCATGTACTTGTTGTATTCTAAGATTACATCAGGCTTTTGAATGGTAGCTTCTTCATTCTGGTGCCTAACTCTCCTCCGAACTTCAGTTGTTGTTGCTAAAAAATTTGATAACACCCACAGCAAATTTAGATTTCAAGCCATCAGGAATCCCTTTTCTGTTTATTCTCATTGTTGATGTATATAATATGTACCAAAAACGACAATTTTCCAGTACTGGTATGGAAAGAAAAAAAAAGTTATCCTTGAAGATAGAAAGCCTTTGTGGAAATAATTCCAATTTTTCCATCAGTTTTGAAAAACTAAAACTATATAAAAGACAATGAATGTACTATTACCATGTAAACCCAAAAGGGAAACCCCCAAACCCAAAAAACAAGAAGTGAAAACGCAGTAAAGACACTGGGAAAAAAAACAAGGGTCCAGGAAAAGAGAAATTAAGCAAATTACTAAAAAAAAAGGAGGAAATGTATTAAATTTAGAAATGTGGAAGTTAAACTTTAAATTTTTGGAAAAAGGAAGAAATGCCAACTGAGTGGGAAGAGGCAGTAGTTTTACCCTACATAAAAAGGGGGAAAAAGAAGGGGTGGGGGAAAATATAGAGGCATCTCTTCTAAGTTTCCCCTATAAATCCTGACTAAAAAAATTTTTCTAAACCTTGAATCTACTCAAAAACGAAAAAATTGAAGAACACCAGGGAGGCTTTTATCAAAGGGGAGGGCCACTACAGACCCGATATTTTTACTGAAAAAAATTGTAGCCAAAAATACGGGAAATAACAAAGAATTTTTTGCCTTTTTCATTGACTTCCAAAAAGCTTACGACACATTGACAGAGAAAGATTATGGGGACAGTTTAAAAAAAATTTTGGGGTCCCCCAAAAACTGATAAACCTGTCTAAAATGAGTGTTTCCGATCTGCTCCCTGAGAAAAATGGGACAAAACAGCAAAAAATTCAAAGTAAACCGGATCAACGGGGGGTGGCCTTTCCCCAATATTTTTAAAAATGGTCTAGAGGGGGCCCTTCAAAAAAAAGAAATTAACCCGGGGGGTTAAAGTCGGAGGAAAACGAACTTCTAGCATTTGCGATGACTTCTATAATGGCGAAAAACAGAGGGTCTAACTAGCGACCAGGGGCTTCATAACAAACAAAAAAAATTGGCTGAAGACAAACGATCCAAAAAAACCCAAAATTAAAAAGCACTTTACAAGAGACCAAAATTACACCCAAAACCCCCCCACGATTTGAGGTCAGAATTCGAACAATACCGGAATTCAAATACCTCCCAGTCACAATTTCAAATAAAAACCAAAGAAATTGAGATACAAACAAAGAAAAAAATTCAGCCAACAGGTGCATTTATGCATGCAATAGATTACTATTTTCCCATCTTTTCAAACAAAAAAAAAATTTAGGTTGAAAAAATAAATAGCCCATCCCATTTTTGCTCTAGGGTTTTGAAAGTGGATCAAAATAAGAAAGAAGAAAAAAACTAATTGTCTTCAAAAAACCAAATTTCTTGAGAAAGATTTAGGGGCCCCACATATGACCAAAGAGGATTTGGAAAAGGGAAAACATAAGGGGGAGATTAGAAAACCTGTATAACGACGCAACTTTGTGAGTGGGGGTCAAAATTAAAAAGACGGGGGGTGGGGGGGCTTTGGGTGTTGAAAAGGGAAGAAACCCCAACTAAAGAAAGTTAGCAAAAAAAACCCCGGAGGGGGGGCCCCTCGGGGGGGAGGCCCAAAACAAAGATGGTGGGACCAGGTTGGGCCGAAAAATACAGGGGTTTTACCCAAGGGAAGAGAAGGGCAGAGGACAGGTCAATCTGGGGGAGGCTTTTTTGGGCTTAAAATCACCTGCGTTTTTATAAGGCCCCTGGGAGTAATTAATAAGTTGTAATTAACAATGGCCTAAGCCAAACTCCTTTTTTTTTTCTTGTTTTTTTCTTGATTACTCAAAAGAGCCCCCTTTGTACACAAAAAAACGTCCCAATAGTTAACAACTGATCGCCACAACACCAAATTTTTACCCCCAAAAAGGGGATGATTTGCTTTTTTTGGCAAAACTGCTGCAAGGATGTAAGCTTTCTCCAAGAGAACTCGTCAAGGGGAAAGTTTCCCATGGGGGTTTTAAAAAATGTGAAAGAGAAAATTGGGGGGCGTGAAAACCCAAAGGGCTGGAATTTTTCCCCAAGGATCTTTTTGGGGGTTCAAAATTCTTTTTCAAATTTTTAAAGGGAATCAAAAAAATTATGAAATCAAATTTTTGGTGTAACATTTACTGAAAAAATGGGTGGAAAAAAGGGTTAGGGTGGCCCAAAAAAGGGAAAATCTTTTGGTTTTCTTAAAAACCCCCAAATTGATAATACAGGTTATAAAAGCCTTCATTTTGAATTGTAACAGGTAGCCTTTTTTTAAACTGGGGAAAGGGGGCTCTAAAATTCAGTGTTTTCCCAAAAACATTTTTTGCAAAACCTGTATTTTTTTTTCAAAAAAAGGGTTAACAGGGTATTGTAAAAAAAAAATTTAAAAATATTTTTTGGTGGGAATCACAGGGACTTATGCTTGGCCCTGAAAATTTCTTGGAACCTAACTGGGGAAAAAGGAAAAATTATCATCTGCACCAACTTCATCCAATTTCGAAATTTTGTCTCGTTGGGGGAAAAAAATTTTTTTAAAATATTTTGTGGGCCATATGGGGCTACATAAACATTGGGGGGTTTTTTATTTATATTTTTTAAAATTAGCTTTGATAGGTTTTGGTATATATACATACAAGTAAACTTACAAAACAAAATTTATTAAAATTATAAACAAAATGTAAAAATTTATATTACAAACAAGTACAAAATGACAATATTATGGTGTTCGATTTCGGTGAACCACCCCCCTTCCTCCCCAAGGGTTTTCACAAAAGAGTCAAAAAAGTTTTTTTAAAACCTTTAAAATTTTAAAATAAACGTTTTTTATTGAAAAAAAAACAAAATTTATATGTTAAGGGAATTCTTTTTGAATAAAAAAAAAAACACTAAACAAAAAAACGAAATCGAAATTTCACAAAACAAACAGCGCCAAAACCCCGAATTTTCTTTCGGGGAAATAAAAAAGGTTCTTTGGGTTCGGAAGGAAGGGCCATATATTTTTTCCGGGGAATATTTTTAAATTTTAAAATGGACATTGTTTGGGGCCCAGTAAAAAAAAATATCCTTTCGTATATAAAAAAATATAGCGTTTTTATAGACCCCTACACTTTTAATAAAATTTAAAACGCCCAACAAGTAACGCTTTTTATCTAAAAAGGGGTTAAAACAAGAATTTTTTTTAAGAAAAGATAAAATTTTGGGAAAATTAAAACCAAAAGTATACAAAAATTTTAAGGAAATTAAAGTTTGGTTAAAGTTTTTAACTCAAATTTGTTTCTGGTAAAGAAAATCCCCAAAGAGTTAATCTTTCCCAATTAAAAGGGAAAAAAAAACAGGAAAAATAAAATTTTTCAGTAAATGCTTTAAAAAAAAATTTTTTAAATTTTTTTTTTTAAAAATTTTGGGGGAAAAAAATTTTTAAAAAAAAATTTTAAAAAATAATTAAATTATAACAAAAAAGTTTCAAAAGAGTTTTGTTCAGTTTTAAATTAGTACACTATTATTTTAAAATTTTCATTTATGTCTTAAAAAAAATGCCTAGGGTTTAAAATTTTCCCCAATTCCCAAAAACCATCCTTTGCACAAATTTTGAAAAACCAAAAAAAAAAAAAAAATTTATTATTAAAAAAATATGGGTGAAGTTTATTTAACCCAAACGGTTATGGGGGACTTGTTATTCATTATGAATTTTTTTTCCACAGATAATTGTATTTGGTTTCTAATTTTAAAATTTGGGTTTTTTTTTTATCCCTAGAATTTTTTTAATTGTTTGGGGTTTAAAATTTGGGACAGTTTTTTCACTTATCAAAACCCAGACCAAAGATAAAATTTTTTTTCAGAAATTTTTTTGTCAACTTTGTTTTTTAGATAAACAATCAACAAAAAGGGTAAACAAGAAAAACCAAAAATAGAAACTCTTGGGGAACTTTTAAATTTTCATCATATGCCCTAAAAAATTGGTTTAAACCCTTTACCCCAGTGTCAGGGGTCATAGATGAGAAGTGAAGAGGGGGGCTCTTTAATGAAAATTAGTCTACAAAAAACATTTTTTTAAAGGGTTTTGAAAAAATTACTGTCACTTAAATGTTTTTTAGTATAATTTTTGTTATTAGGTTTTACAATTTTTTTAAAATTTTCCCAAGGTTTTAAAAATTTTTTTGATTATATTTTCAAAAACCCCAAAAATCCCCTTTTACTGCAAGGCACTGACCCGGGGGGTGGGGCTCCAAGAAATTTTGGGATAGTTAAAAACTTGTCCTTTTCCTTTTTTGCAGCCATCCTTTTTTTGCAAAAAAGTTCCCTTTTTTCATGTTATTCTCGTGGGGCCCCCCCAAACCCCATACAAGTACACCCCCCATATACTCAAAACCCCATTTTGCAAGCCCATACGTATTTTTATTTCCTTCCATTCCCCGGGATCTTATTTAAAAACCAAGAAAATATTTGGCAAGTTTACATCATGTTAGGGGAAAAAATTTGGAGTTGGTGTATGTTGGGATTTTGAAGCGGGGGTTTTTTAAGGAAAAATAACCAGTGGAAAGATCTTCAGAAGGTTACTAATGTCCCGATGTTTTGCAAGTATTGCAAAGTCAATGCAACCCAAGGTCACTTTTGGGTTGATACCCCAAATGGCATTTCTTTCCCTGTAGGCCCCTCCCAATTATTTTTGCCCCTTCAATTTTAACAAAACTGTTCTTTTTCTGTAAAAAACATAAAAATGAAGCGCTTCTCACTGGGCAAATTTTAAATTAGTTTTTCCCTTTAGTTTTTTTTTCCCCAAATTTCCAAAAAAAAAGTTTTGGAAACTTTAAACTTTCTTAATCAATCATTGTTTAAAGGGTTACATTGGGAATTGATATGGGCCCATTTTTTTTGGGGAAAATTTCCCCACACTTTCCTCTGTTTGTATCGTCACAAACCCCTTTCGCAAAACGGAAATTTTTTTTCCCAAATTTTAAAGAAAACAATTTAATTATGTAAAAAAAAAAAATTTTTAATGAAATTTTGAATTTTTTTTTTTTTTAAAGTTTTGGGGAAAAACATAAAAATATTTTAAAAATTTATTTTTAAAGGGGTAAAAATTTTAAAAATTTACAACAATTTTTTTTTAATTTTACAAATTTTTAATGGAAAATTACATTTTATAAAAAATTTTTCAACTTTTAAAAAAAACCCTTTTAAACAGTATTTTTCATCAAAAAAAAATTTTGAAAACAGAAAACAGAAAAATAAAAAAGATAATTTGTTGAAAAAAATTTGCTTGGTTGGGGGCGACAGGGGAGGATATTTTTTTTTAAACTTGGGGAAAATGCAGGAGACGGTAGCCAGCTGCTCTAATTGGTGTGGCCCCTTTTTCATTCAAAAACGATTTATTTTTTTAAAGGGTAAAAGTGATTTAGCCAAAAAATTTTCAAAATTAATGCAGCGCTCTTGCGGAATTTTTGGGGGACACTTTTAAAAATACATCGACATAAATTTTTCCCATTTCGGATATCCTCTTTTACCGTGTTTGGGGGAAAAGTAGATGCAAAAAAATGGAAAGAAGCCCCCAACAAAAATAATTCCCAATAAAACAAAAAAAAATTTTTAAATATTTAAAATTAAAACAATAACATATATCTCAAAAATTTTTCACTAACCAAAATTAAAAGGAAAAAAAATTTAAATGACGCATAAGCCCAAAGTAAAAAAAAAAAGCAAGGGGGCAAAAAGAAAAAAAAAAATTATAAATTTTAAAAATTTTGAAGGCAAAAAATTTGAAATTATCATCCGGCCAATGTAGCCCAACCCCATGTTTCACCGACTAGGAAGCCCCGGGAAAATTCGTAAGTGGTTTCAGAAAATTGGGAAAGGGGTTAAAAAAAGTTAACAAGAAACCCCCTTTTAATTCAAATTAAAAAATTAAAAAAATAAAAAAAAGGCCAGTCCCACCCCTATTTCAGTTTTTTTTCCAAGATGAGAAAATATGTTTAAATTGGCTGTGATATTTTCTTTTTTGAATGAGGGAAAAAGGTTAAGGGGGCCCGGGCCCTATTAGAAAAATCTTTCAGCACAGCGAAAGGGGAAAAATTTTGTTAAAGGTTTTCCCCCCCTATTGGCCCGTCGGGGAAAAAATTTTTTAAAAACTTACATTTTTTTATCAAAAAAAATGTTAGCTTGTTAATGTTTTTTTTAATGTTATTTTTAATTTATGAAAATGTTATGTTAAATGTTATAAAAATTGTTTTGTTAATGTATTTTTAATTTTTTAATTTTAGGGTTAAATGTTATATTTTAGTGAAAAAAACAAAAATTTTTTAAAACATTTAAAAAAAAATACTTTGAATTTTTTTTTAAAATCAAAGTAAAAGGTAAATTAAAATAAAAATAAGGAATGAAAGATAAAGGGAAAATTAAAAAATGTGGGGCCCTACGCAAAATTTTAAATCTAATTATTTTGAAATTGGATTTAAAAAATTTGCTTAGCAAAAAAGAAAGTTTTGTAATCAAGGGAAAATATGGGAAAAACCCAAGAAATAAAGAAAGTTGGGGGTTCAAAAAAAAAATCTTTTAAATTTTAAGTTTTTGCTGTTATTGAAAATTTAGAAAATTTGGGTAAAAATTTATCAAAATCAAATTTTTGTTACATTTAAAAAATAATATACTTCGCAGAAAAAATTATAAAAAAAAATAGTATAAAGTATCCTTCAAAAAAAAGAATGATAAAATAATGGAAAACAACTTAATTTTTGGGTTTTAAATTATCATTTTTTGGAAAAAATTTAGCCCAAGCCATATTATGATTTTTTTTAAACATGATGAGTTAAATAAAATAAATATTAATTTTAAAGTTCCTAAGCGGGGGATAAAAAAAACCCTTAAAATTTTCACAGATTTTTTTGGAAAATCTTTTGATTTAATTATAAAAACCCCTTTTTATTTTTTTAGCCAGTATAAAAAAATTAAAATGAGCTTTGTTTTTAAATTTAAGTATTTTTTTTTGATATAAAAAAAAAAAAAGTAAACCCTTTCCCCAAAAAAAATTTTTAATTCATTAAAAACCCATATTTCCTTCCCTTTTTAAAATTATTTCCCCTTTAAATATTAAAAAAATTATCGTATCTTGGGACACTTTTTTTAATCCCAACATCAAAGAAGGTTGCCCGCCTGATTAAAACAACCATGTTTCCCCAACGTTTTTACTTCGTATCAATGGAATGGCCCCCCTGACCCCCCCGATCGTCTTAAAGGGTGAAAGGAAAAAAATGGTAGTTCCCCGGGCCTAGTTTGGAAACTGAAAGGGGGGTGGCCCAAATTTTTCCCCAAAGCCAAAAGAATTTGATAAGGCTTTGTTCGATTTGTGTTGGGGAAAGGGGGTTTATGGTGACCCAAAATGACCCCTCCCACTCAGCATGCCCACCCTTTTGTTATAAATTGCGCGGACGTTTTTGAAAAGTCTCACATTTCGCAGCTCCCATTGATCTTTGTCACCGCGAGGCAAAAAATCAACCAGAACAATCCTTTTTGTTTAAAAACAGTGCACTCCTTTCTGTTTTTTAAAACCGGACATGTTTTTTTTGGGGGGCCAGAAATTTTGTTTTTTTTAAATTTTCATTTTCCTAGGGGATAAATGAATCCCGCCCCTTTGATTGCTGCTTGGGTTTCCCGGGTAAAACTAGGCTACCCATTTTTCTTTCCTGTGAAAATATGGGTTAAAAAAATTTACCCCCCTGTTACTGTACCCGTCAAAGGAAAACCAATGCATCCCCAAAACTTTAATTTTTGCTCCTAAAAGGTCAACATTTTTGGCCCCAGCTGAAACACATTTTGAAAAATTTAAACGTTCGGCCCACAAATTTGTAAAGAAAACTTTTGGGGAACAGCAGCTAAGGGAGGGAAATCTTGAATCTTTCTTTCTCGTCATTTTTTCAGCCCCCTTTTTTTAAAAACAATCTAAGGTCTCCCACTTCTTTTCCCCCTCGGGAAATTTGTTGTGCGCCAAATTTAAAGGGTTCTCCCCCCTTTTAACCAAAACCTTTTCCATCACTCAAAACATTTCACGATTTGGCGTTTAAATTTCCAACTGTTTGAACCCCTTGACCCACGGAAAAACCCATATTAAGAAACGTACTTGGGAAAGGATTCTCAATTTTTTGGGGGTTCTTTTTTAAAAATTACGCAAACGATGAAGACTCAAATCGGATGGTTCCAAATTTGGGCTTGGGGTTTCCCCAAAACAGTTTGGGGCTAAAGGGTTTTTTGATTTGCGCCAACCCGGGGGAAACCCCAAAATTGGCTCCCTGCATCAATTTAAAAAACGGTACTTACTTTAAAAACACGCCTCGTAAAACAATATCAACAAATGTAATTTATTGAATACATAGAGTTTTATATTAATTCTAATTTAAAATATTTTCCAATAAAAAGGTTGAAAATATATGTTAATAGAATTGTTTTTAATAACTAACATTTAATTAAACTTTTTTTAATGCAAATAATCTTGAGTAAAGTATTTTAGAACATAGTTCCAACAGACTAACCGAATCGAAATCGAAGAACATGAATTATTGTTAAAAATGCAACAAGTTTGAACTTATAAAAGGAAAAAAGATAATACTGTGTTTTGATTTGGAAATATTTTGTTTAAAGAGTGGACTGCAGAGGCCATGTACTCTATCAGACAGGAATTGATAGCAAAAGTCACGATAACGAATGGACTGAGTCACGATAATGAATGGACTGAAGTTATCTGCAATATTCGACTGTTATCAGCAATATTCTGACAGTTATCAGAAATATTAGAAAATACAATAGAAGAACTTAATTTACTTCACTATTCCAATTAAATACGCAACAATTTGTATTCATTTTTTATCAAAAACTTATCCCAAAATAATTATCATCTCAATCATAAGTAAATCGATCTCAATCATGGGAAGTAGATTTACTTATAGGGAGTAATTTACTCAAGCTCTGTGTAGATAGTGGCGCAGATGTTACTATTATATCTGAAGCAACATAAGAAAAATGCTTTAAAAAGAAATATTGCTTGGATAATTGTAGTTTAAAACTGTTTGGACCTGGTAGATCTCCAATACATGTACAGTAGAACGTCGATAATTCGGACGTCAAAAATCCGGACCGTCAATAATCCGGATTTGTATCTACTTATTACTGCACGCCGATTTTGTTTCAAATGTAAATTAATATTTAAACAGAAATGGATTTTGACATTTTTTACTTTACATAACTGTTATGACCGGATTTTAATCCGTTCAAACATTTAGCTTTTTAAAATTAATATTCCCTGTTTTGTTCTTGTAGCAAAAAATTAAAACATCGTACCATCTGCCCTAGCTCCATATTCCTTATCGTCAAGCAGATGATGGCGAAAAGGCGCGTAGCGAGGAGACGGGGAGAGGCCGTGGTAGAGGGAGGTGGCTCTTTTTGCCAACATTCTGATTGATAATCTTTTGTACGTAACATACTGTGTAAAGGCAGGAAAAGAAAGCAGTTATTTTTGTATAATTGATAAAATATATACCTTGTTCAATCACTTTATTTCATATACACGACATGTTTCGATCCTTAGATCATCTTCAGGTGTAAAATGTAACAAATATTGAATGTAATAATAAAATTTAAATTAATTAAAAGTTAACAAATTGAAAATACATAAAAACTGTTTTGGTTAGTCTAATTGTTATTATAACAGATGGTGTAATATTAAATGTAAATATTGTATTTTTTTTTTTTTTTGTAAATTAATGGTGTCTAGATATCTTCTTGTTGTATTTATTAGTTATGTATATTTTCCTTGTTTTTGTATATATGTATCAAATATAATATTAGATTGGAATGATATTTGATCATTGAGTAAATTATGAAACAGGGCCAACTCATTCTGAAGCGTTTTTAGCAGCGGAGACACTGATGTCATGGCTAGAGAAACAAAATGAGAGCTCACCCACTCAGCTGATTCTTTTAAAAGGAATTAAGGACATAGCTGCGAAAAAACGAACCACTACTGCAGTTCAAAAACCTATTACAAATTTTTTTAAAAGCTCAAAATAGTGTTTGATGTTTTTACTGTACACATGTTGCTACTAACAAATTACAATACAGTGTTTGAACATAAAAGATGTTTTTGATTAATTTCACCTCTAAACCCTTTATTGTATAAGAGAAAATATAAAATTTTAAAATGTTTGTGTACTTAAATCGTGTATACTGACCTTTTTTAAGGTAATTTCGATAATCAGGATAATTTGATAATCCGGATGGGGTCCGGTCCCAATTAATCCGGATTATTGACGTTCTACTGTACTTGTAAATTCCAAGCTAGGTTCGTCTACGCTGAGGATAAGACTTACTGGCAAGATATTTATGTTATGATGGGAGAAAAAAACCTTTATTAGGTAGGCCAGGTATTGAAAGATTGTGCCTAATTAAATGGGCTAATTCATTGAAAACCCACACTCATAAAGTGAGTAAATATCCTGAGCTGGAACAGTAATAATAAGTAAGGTTTGGTTTCTTTTACAGTGGTAATGACCCACCCGGCCACCCATACACGTACAGTTGTATTGGCCCACCCACCCACCCATACACGTACAGTTGTATTGGCCCACCCGCTCACCCATACACGTACAGTGGTAATGATACAGATGGAATTGGGCTGTTAAAAACTGATGCTTATTCAATTGGCCTAAAAGAAGGTATTCAACCATATGCTATTGGGTGTCCAAGGTGTATTCCTTATAGATTATAATCGAAAACTGAAAATAAACTGATCAAATTAGAAGAAAATGGCATAATTTCTAAAGTTGATAAGCCTACTGACTGGGTAGCTGGGATGGTAGTCGTCCCAAAAGCTAACGGGGATGTTTGTATTTGCATAGACTACACACGGCTGAATAAAGCAGTCAAAAGAGAAAGACTGATGCTGCCATCAGTGTATGATATACTGGGACAGCTGCAAGGCGCAGAATATTTTTCAAAACTAGATTGTCGGTCAGGTTACTATCAGATACCCTTAGATTTAGAATCGAAGCTGCTTACCACATTTATCACACACATAGGCAGATATTGCGTCAACAGAATGCCCATGGGTATAACGAGTGCACCTGAAGTTACCACCGAAAAATGACAACTATTTCAAGGCCTAGAAGGCGAGTTAACATTGTTAGATGATTCTATTATTCATGGGAAGACTGTAGAGGAATACGACAGTAGATTGAATGCTGTGTTAAGCAAACTTAAATCACACGGGATTACTTTGAATAAATCAAAGTGTATTTTCAGAACCAAAGACTGAAGTTCTTGGGGCATATAATTTCAAACAGAGGGATCAGCCCGGATAATGATAAAATCAATGCTAACCTTGAACCTTGAAGCCCCTAAAAACGTACCGGAGGTACGTAGACTGTTAGGAATCTGTAACTATTACTCAAAATTTTTTTCCTCAGCAACAGTTACAGAGCCTATATCTGCTACGGAAACCTATATCTGCCTGGATCTGGGAAACACAACAAGAAAAAAGTTTTCAAAGTATAAAGAAAATGATGACTCAACCTCCTTTACTAGCATTCTTTGAAACAAACAGAAAGACCAGAGTAGCTGATGATGCATCACTTTCTGGATTAGAGGTAGTTCTGGATCAGCAAAATGACAGTGGGGTTTGAAAACCAGTGCAGTATACATCCCGTAGTTTTTCAGACAATGAGAAGAGATATTCTAATATTGAGAGAAATACTAGCGATTGTGTGGGAGTGTGAATGGTTTCACGAGTTTTTAAGATGGAGAAGTGATTTGGAAGAAGTAAAAATAGCCCAAGATGGTGATGAAGAAATCCAAATGGTAAAGGAGAATATAATGAAGGGATAGCCAACAGAAATTCCTACAATATGTGTTCAGTACAGCCAGTTTAAGAATGGATTTTGGATAAATAATGGTGTTTTCATGTATGATCACAGTCATCATTCCCTTCAAATTACACAATGAAATTTTAGAGAAAATACATGAAGGACATGGTGGTCAGAAGAAGTCAATGTGGAGATCTAAGGGCACCGTACCGTGGCCTGGTATAAATCAAGATGTGATAAATAAAGTTTCAAAGTGCAGAGCTTGCATAGAACAGAGAACACAACCATCGGAACCCCTGATGCCTTCTCCGGCTCCTCAGAGACCTTGGCAAGTAAGGTGACGGTGGTCTTGATTACCGTAAGATTAATGGATCCTGGTATGTGGTTGTAGGAGATTATTTTTCTACATATATTTATATACAAAATATGAAGTGTGATTTAAAATCAAATACAGCCATAAAATACTTAAAAAGATTATTTGCATTGTTTGGCATCGCCGATGTTGAAAGATGTGACCAAAGAACTAATGTTTACAGTTTCGAAATGAATGAGTTCGCTAAAGCTTGGGGATTTCACATAGTACCTAGTAGTGCAAAGTATCCCCAAAGTAATGGGTTTGCGGAGGCTATCGTGAAAATAGCAAAAAGAATAATCCTAAGAGGAGATATGGAGTTGGGTTTATTTGCTTACCGCACAACTAAGACAGAGCTGGGATACAGCCCTTGTGAATTATTGATGAGGCGACAAATTAGAGGAACTTTACCAATACATCCAATAAACTTAGAACCGAAATGGCCTGACCTGGGGGAATTCAAAAAGAATGACGAGCAAAGAAAGAACAGGCGTAAAAAAAAATATGATTTAACACATAATAATGTTTATTGCATCAAACCTCAAATGAGGTATTACAATATATAATATAATAAATATAATAAAAATTGAGTTAAATCTACATATAAATTACAGTTGAATTTTTAAAAAAATCTTCAATGTTGTACAAACATTCTTCTAATAAATAGTTGCATATAATTTTTTTAAATTGTTTCATTTCCATATTTCTTAATTTATAAGGCAATTTATTATACAATTTAATAGCCATAAAATCGTGATTTTTTTGTGTTGTTGAGTATTTACATTGTTGAATTTTCAGTTGATTTGAATTTCTTGTGTCGTAATTGTGTATATTTTTGTTTTGAGGAAATTTATGTAAGTTGTTTTTGGTGTATAATAAGCTTTTGTAAATGAATAGTGAAGGAAGAGTCATTATTTTTAGTTTTTTGAATAGAGGTCTGCATGAAGTTTTAAAAGGTGCTCCACAAATTAGTCGAATTGCTCTTTTTTGAATTTTAAATAATTTAACAGAATTTGAAGACTGTCCCCATAATATTATTCCATAACTCAATATGGAATGAATATGCGCATAATAAATTTGTATTAGTATATCTTCACTCACATTGTACTTTAGTCTTCTTAAACAGTAGATACCTTTGTTCAATTTTTTTATGGTATAATCCACATGATCATTCCAAGATATCTTATGATCAAGGATAATTCCTAAAAATTTAATTGGATTTATTTTAAGGTCCAGTCTCAAATTATTTGAGTAGGTAAAATTTATGTCATGTGTTTTGTTTAGATTAAGAATTAATTTATTAGCATTGCACCAATTGATAAATTTCTTTGTAGTAAAAGAAATCACTTCTTCTAATTTCTCATAACAATTTGATGTAAATATCAATCCAACGTCGTCAGCATATAAGAAACATTTAATATTTATGGAGTTCATATTTTTCGGAATATCGTTTATGTAAATATTGAAAAGTAATGGACCCAAAGGAGATCCTTGTGGTACACCATATTTAATTTGAGACCCATCCCCCCCCACCAAAGCTGGAAAGCGTGCCAACCGGGGGGATGGCTCAAAACAAATCGAGCGATGGGATCACGGGTGGCAGTTGGAGGGTCAAAATAACACTCGGCAGCTGAGCAAAACTAATTTTATTTCAAGAAACATCATTTAATAAATCAAAACGGCAGAAGGCCACAATATAAAATTTGCACTTAAATAAATAACAAAACACACAAAAGCTACAAGAACAACAAACTCAACAAATACCAAAATTAACAAATTAACAACTACATGGCCTATCTGCAGCCTAGCCTGAGACACCCCAAAACGTAAGAAAAATTTAATAGGCCCTGACTAAAAGTGAAGAAAATTATAAAATTTTTGGTAACACCAATTACACCGGCAATTTGGCCCGCATCCCTTGATTCCACCGGGCCAGGGAGTAAGCCGGAATCCCTGGGCAGCTCCGAATTAAAGTTAAGCAAAAGCACAATAATCCCCTTTTGGTGAGTTTAAAAATTAAATAATTTAAAAGAAAATATAACCCGGTACCGTTCTATTATCCCCTGACATCAATAATACAATTAACAACGAAAAAATAAATAACAACTAGGCCTAAACATATAAATAAATAACAACATGGTTTAACAATGGGGACCTAACCAATATAAAATTTAAAAACTATAACAAAAATAAACTACGTAAAGATTAACCATAACAAATAAACTAACTAAATAAATAACAATAAATATAAACTTTTCCTTTTTTTTTTTTTTTTTTTTAATTTTAAATATATATCTCTGGCAATGTCCCCATGGCTGTTTCATACACTCTGTCCAAAGTTAGGCCTAGGCCACATACAGTTCCATAAACATTTTTTTTTCTTCTTTTATATTTCATGATTTTCTTTTTTTCTTTTTTTTTTTTTTTATCACCAGAACCCCTCAGCTCAGCCGCCGGGAAAAAAAATGGACAGAAATGACCTGAGGACTGAAGAACTCTACCCAAAGCTGTAGAGAGGGTAGCGGGCGAAACTAGGCTCCAGCATGGTCCTCAGGCCAGGCTAGCAGAGCAGATGGTCGACAATCCCCGGACGGCAGGCCGAGGGCTGAACGTCCCACTCGAGGACCCTGGACTGTAAGGCACAACACACAGCACATCAAATACAGTCCAGCCATCACAACAAAATATTACACATAACAACTAAAAATATAAGGGTGCCTGATTTAACAAAACTTAACATGAAGAGACAAACTTATACATGATTGGAGGGAGAGATTAACTTTAGGCTATGAAAAATTATGTTGGAAAACAGATTTAAGACAAATTACAAATTAACAAATTATAAAAGAATTAATTGCGTATATGAACTAAAAATGACAAACTGAAAACCAGGCTATGGAAACATGAGCAATAGGTTATAACATGAAAATCAAAGAGTACAGCTAGGCTAGGTTATTGGCAACGAACAAAAAATATGGTAAATCGGTAACTACAACTGTAAAAAGGCTCAATAAACATTATACAGAATTACAATTGAAAAATAAAGGCAGATATAAAAAGCATTAACGGTAATTAACGGTAAAAGGTAACATAGGAGCACATGGCTTTAACCTAGTCTGAGAAACATCTAGACAAAGAATACAAATTTAACAAAACCCTGAAAACACAACTAAGCCCGATTAATATTTTCAATGAAACAAAAGTATTTTCACCAAAAGGGTTATTAGATATTAAAACTTACAAAAGAACACTTACGTTTTGAGAACCTTAGCCTAACATATTCTCGTGACGAAAGGCTGCAGTGAACAAGTGAACAGACAGGCCAACTTGACCGAAGCTGCTGGAACACGGAACGAAACGGAACTGGGCCAACGGCTACCAACTACGCGAAACGCAGGGCAAAAACGAATCTCAGGCAGCCTTGCAGACAACAACGAAAAAACGAAACTGTACCGGTCCAAGACCCGGTACAACCTCCCTCTGCAAACCTCAACACACCCAGGCAGGGGAGCAAACTCGATACCTCAGGGAACCAAGAGAAGACGAAGACCTCCGAAGAGTGGTGTTCCAAGGACGTCCAAGAGAAACTAAGAGGGGAAACCCCTCGAACAGGGAGCGAACTACCCTGACTGTCGGGCCCGACAAGAAAAAAGAGAGAGAGACTCTCTCAGAACAGCCACCTAGGGCGCAGAGGTGATCAATCTCTTTGCCCCAAGAAACCCCCAGGAACACCAACTCCTGGACCAACCGTTCCCCGGAAAGCCTTAAGCTGGGACACATGGGCTTTCCTAAACACCCTGCCTGACTGGGGATCAACCAGCAGAGCAGTCACCGGTGACAAAAACCTGTCGATGCGGTGGGGACCAGACCACCGATAGCACAACTTTGCAGCTCTTCGTTCCGCGGCCGAACTGACCGGGTGAGCCTGACAAAGAACTAGATCTCCAACCTGAAAAGGGTTAGGAGTACGACCCTTATCATACCTCCTCCTTACTCTCTCTCTAGCACGTAGCAGGTTGCGCCGAGCAGCCCGCCACGTGGACACTACGTCAGTGGCACCTGGCGTAGGTAGAAGATCCTCTAGCCTCCACAAGTTGGACAAAGGGTTGTTAGGAGGGTAGCCATGTAGAATCTCGAAGGGAGTGGCATTGTGACTCTCATGCTTGGAAGAATTAAAAGCAAGCTGGAGCCAAGAGAGACTCTCATCCCAGGTGTTCTGCTTCTCAGCATGGAAGGTAATAAGGGCAGACCGAAGATTGCGGTTGAACCGCTCTGCATGAGAAGGCTGTGGGTAATAAGGAGAGGTAGTCACATGCCTGATACCATTGCCAAAACAGAACCTACGAAACTCATGGGAGGTAAACTGGCTACCGTTGTCGGACACAAGAGTGGAAGGCACACCAAAGTGCTGGAAGAGTTGGGACTGGAGAGCACGGATGGTGAGCTTAGCCGTGGCACTCCGAAGTGGGAAAAGCCAAACGAACTTCGAGAAAGCATCCACACAAACAAGTAGGTAGGAGCTACCTGACTTGCTACGGGGAAAAGGACCCACGTAGTCGATGAACACCTTCTCAAAAGGACGCTCGGCCACCTCAGAAGATAACAACCCTAACCTTGCATTCTGACTAGGCTTGCTGAGAGAGCACAGGTGACAAGCCCGCACTCTGCCAGCAACATCCCGGTCCATGCCCTTCCAGATGAAGTACCTACGAATCTTAGCGATGGTCTTATGAATGCCAAGATGACCGCCCACAAGAGAAGAGTGATAATACTGAAAGACCATCGGTACTAGATGACTAGGCAGCACTACACGGGGTTCACCCCTCTGTCGAGGACGGCAACAGAGTACCCCTTTGGACAGAAAATAGGGAGGGTGGGCACCTCCCTCTTGAAGCTCACCTAAGATGACTGACAGCTCCGGATCTTTCTGTTGATGGGACAGTAGGTCGTCAAAAGCCAGAGGAAAATCCAGAAGAACAGCACCACACTGAGCAACAGCCTCAGTCGGTGGATCACTGGGTTCGTGGTACATGCGGGAAAGAGCATCCGCGATGACATTCTGGGTACCCCTAAGATGTTGAACTCGGAACTTAAAAGCAGAAATTTTGACCACCCAGCGACCAATTTTCCCGAGCTGTCGGGGATGGGCAAGAAGCCAAGACAGTGCCTGATTGTCCGTCTCCAGCAAGAACTCAGCGTGTTCCAAGAAACGCCGAAACTTGTCCGTACCAAAGACAACAGCCAGACACTCTAACTCATAGATGGAAGAAGCTTTCCTTTCCTGGTGAGACAACGTCCTCGAAGCAAAAGCGATGGGCTGCCTGACCCCATCAAACTCCTGAGAAAGAACAGCAGCAATGGCGGAGGAGGAGGCATCAGTCTGAAGAATAAATTCTCTGCTGAAATCAGGCATACGCAGGACAGGAGGTTGCATGATAGCCTCCTTGAGAGCGTCAAAGGCAGTCTGCTGAGCTTGGCCCCACACAAAAGGGACACCTTTCTTACGCAGCTCGTTCAACGGGGCAGCAAGCTCGGCCACGTTAGGGATGAAGCGACGGTAAAAATTCACCATCCCCACAAAACGGGCAATCCCCTTGGCATCTCTGGGAGGAGGAAAATCCCGAATGCCCTGGGTCCTCGCAGGATCTATGCAGACGCCTCGAGAAGAGATAAGATGACCCAGAAAAGAAATCTCAGGACGAGCAAAAGTGACTTTCTCTGGATTGACGGTAAGGCCAGCTGATTTGAGGCGACTAAGAACTTCCTCCAGATGTTGCATGTGTTCCCCGAAAGTCTCACTGTAGACAAGAAGATCGTCCAGGTAATTGAAAACAAACTTGAACTTCACATCATGGAAGATGGAATCAAGCAGACGAGTAAGAGTCTGGGCACCCACAGCAAGACCCATAGGAACCCTAGTGAACTGATAGAGATTCCAGGGAACACAGAAGCTAGTCATGGGCCGTGATTCCTTCTTCAATGGAATCTGATGGTAGGCCTGGTTCAAATCGAAAACACTGAAAAACTTAGCCTTACCGAACCAATCAAACGCAGAATGCAAATCAGGCAGAGGTACCGAGTCAATAGCGACCTTAGCGTTGAGCCTCCGATAATCCATCACAAGCCTAGACTTACCATTAGGCTTGGGCACAAGAAAAGCTGGACTGGCATAAGCAGAACGAGACGGTTCAATCACACCCTTGCTCAGAAGATCCTCAATCATAGCCCTCATAACCTCCATCTTTGGGGGAGCAAGTTTGTACGGATGACTTCTAACTGGCTGAGAATCGGTGAGGTGGATCTCATACTCCAGAAGAGAAGTGACCCCAAGCTCTGGCGTAAGCACATCAGGAAACCGCAAACACAGCCTCCTAATGGCCTCCGCCTGCTCAGGGGGGAGATGACCAACTGGATCCACCTTGGGTTGTTCGGGCTCACAACCCACCTCTCTGACTGCAGGAGGGCAGTCAGAATCCCCTACTAGAGGCACCAAAACTCGCCGATTAAACTTGAAAAACATCTGGCGCTTCTGGAGGTCAAGCACCATACCACTCTTAGAAATGAAGTCTGCCCCTAGGATACAAGAAACCGCCAGGTCCTTGGCAACAAGAAAACCCCACCTCCAGGAAAATCCTTCAATTTTAAAATGTAATGACGCCTTTAGAAGTATGGGTAGAGGAGTTTGGGATGCCGTCCAGCAAGTAATAGAAGAGGGCTCGGTGTGCCTGACAAGTCCTAAGGCGTCAAGGGACTCAAAAAGAGAAAGGCTGATGATACTGCATGCCGAACCAGAATCAAGAAGGGCTCGACACACCGTACCACCAAAAGAAACAAAAACGCCAGGACACACCGAGGTGACCGCACTAAGTCCCAGGGAAGCCATGCCAGCAAGGCCCGAAAAATCCCCGACACTCCTGCTATGGGCACGCGTAAGAGGCAAATGGCCACGGTCAGTCGCAACAACGCGGGGAGCTACTGTGGAGGCAACCCCCCGCGCTGAGCGTTTCCCGCCCCACGACCTCGAGCACGTGGACAGTCACGTCGAATGTGACCAGGTTGGCCACAAGCAAAACACAGAACAGGAGGCCGAGAACCACGACCCTCCACTGGCTGACTCACACCTAAAGACATAGCCGGTCGACGGGTGGGGTGAGCACGATGACTCTCAGAATCCCTCCCTTGCTGGTCTGAGAACTGCACGCTGCGCGAAACAATGCACAGCTGATGCAGCTCCCGAAAAGTAGAAGGAACACCAGCAAAAACCAATCTGCACCGTTCTTCTGGAGAAATGCCATCCAGGATGACACGAACGGTGTCAGCTTCAGAAAGGGTGAGGCGCAACGCTTGACGAGCTTCCTTGACTGAAGAGACATAGGCTGCCAGAGACTCGCCCCTACCCTGCGACCGATAAAATCTGTCCATGACCATCCTCTCCCTGAGTCGAATGGGAAGAAACGATGAAAGTAACTCTCGATGGAACGAGTCCACCGAGGCATCACTGGCCAAGACAGAACTCAGCAACTCCCCAACGGGACCTCTACAATAAGGGAAAACCAGACGAAGCAAGTCCCCAGCCTGCATGCCGGGCATCTCACTAAGTCTGAGAAAGGCCACCAGAAACTTAAGAAGCTCCTCAGGATCCATCCCATCGATCACAGGGAGATTCTGGATCATGGGCGTGAGAGGGTTAGGCAGCTTGTGGTAGCTCAGCTGCAGAAGAGCAGGTGAACCCAAAGGAGCCGAAGCCGAAGGAAGGGCAGCTGGAGCCGAACCACAAGCAACCTCAACAGAAACGCCTGCAGGCTCAGAAGGAGCCTCAGGCACAGTAAAAACCGTTGTCTCAGCCTGCGGCCTCGACACGTTAGGCGACAGTGTGAAAGCAGGCCGCTGACCCAGACCCGTAGGAGTCGTGGAACCGGAGAGTGCCTGAAAAATCTCCTCAAGCCTAGATACACTCTCCAAGATCCACGCCCTATCCGATGGTTCCAACCCCGGTGCCCGGTTGACCAGCCTTAAACGGGCAAGCAGATGCCCCAAACGTGCAAGGCGGCAGGCCCGGTCACGACCTACTGGAGGTTCCAACTGCAAATCCTCTAACACCCCTTCCCAATCTTCCACCTTCCGTTTACAAATCCCCAACTCATCACCAACCTCCAGCAGGTCAGACCAATCCACCGCCGTACCCGCGGACAACTGCTCCCGCAGCAACCTCCGGAGATTCAAAACATCACCCTCCGGAGTCACACCCCGCGACCTCAATTCGAAAATCAACTCCTCCTTGACCAGGAGCGCAACATTCTGCAGATAGGCCATCTCGCAAAACAAAATTCTCAACAATACACAAAAACCGACAACTCCAGGGTCCAAGACGAACTAAACCCTCAGCCTACCGAGCCACTGCCGACCACTCCAATCCACCCATGAAACCCATTCAACAAAGTAACCAAGCGGATTGCCTAGGTTTTTTTTTTTTTTTTTTTTTTTTTTTTTTTTTTTTAACCCTAGATGTGGCGGTCACTTTTTCCCTCAGTGGCGGGTCGTTTTTGGTGAATTTGGAAGGGTTTTTTATAAAATTCGTAAAAAATAATATATTATAATAAAAGTACTGTTGTGTGGTATCAAACTGTTCACAAGAATGTAGGCTATCAGATAATACATAATTCATAACCTAAATTGTTTTATTTTTTTTATGTTATGTAACATATGAAAATTTTTTTAAATTTATGCGGAAAATAGGGGGGGGACTACCCCCTAAGATCAATGTTGTGATGAGAAAAAAGAAATGTGAGATTGCAAAAATGTTTTAAATTTTATCTAGTTTCAGGAAATATATAGTTTATATAGGTTTGTAAGTAAAAATATTTTTTTATAAATTTATAACTGAATTGAATTCAGTTTTACTGAAAAATGGTCACCGCGGTTACTACGACATTCAAAAATATGTAACACAATTTCTATAAACACTAGAGAGTTCTATTATATACTAAAATTTAGCTAAAGACATGCTCTATTATGGTATGCAAACTTACATTGGTGTCCATGGGTGTAGGCCTGGTGAAATTGCAGGGTTCAGTGGATGTTTCTGAAGTTCGGAAGCCAAATCAGAAGAATTTTGTGTTTATGATGAATTTGAAGAATGTTTTTAGATGCACTATGTTGAAAAACTGTCTGTTTATTGATAATATAGTTAATTTAGGTTAAAATAAAAGAAATTTGGTGTAATTTGGATAAAAAATGATAAATGTAGAAAATTTTGAATAAAAGATTGTCTTAGTGAAAAAACGATGAATCTCAACACTAATTACTATCACTTTACTTTACGACTTTACGAATATTGCCGCTAGAGTGCAGGGGTGTCGTGTAGCATATCGTTGGAATCGTCTGTTTACGGTGATTACGTAGAGTATAAAAACATCGATGTAGCTCAATATTTACGGATTTTATATATGATTTACCGCGAACGGAAAATGTTTCGAAATTTCGATAAATGCCACTTGGGCGAACGAAAAATGTTTCGAAATTTCGAAGAATGCCACATGGAGGGTTAATACAAAGTTAAATGATTTATTTGGTTTTTAATTGTTTTTCTTTTTAAATAATTATTTATGTTTTTTTTTTTTTCTACGTATTACCAAGACACCTTGACGGTAGGTCGGCCAACCATGGCCTACTAACTGGCAAACACCCACCGTCAACCAAGAAAGATTTTTTCTTTTTTTTTTTTTTTTTTTTTTTTTTTTTTATAGGCAACCACGCTCTGCTACCAATTGAGACCCATCCCCCCCCACCAAAGCTGGAAAGCGTGCCAACCGGGGGGATGGCTCAAAACAAATCGAGCGATGGGATCACGGGTGGCAGTTGGAGGGTCAAAATAACACTCGGCAGCTGAGCAAAACTAATTTTATTTCAAGAAACATCATTTAATAAATCAAAACGGCAGAAGGCCACAATATAAAATTTGCACTTAAATAAATAACAAAACACACAAAAGCTACAAGAACAACAAACTCAACAAATACCAAAATTAACAAATTAACAACTACATGGCCTATCTGCAGCCTAGCCTGAGACACCCCAAAACGTAAGAAAAATTTAATAGGCCCTGACTAAAAGTGAAGAAAATTATAAAATTTTTGGTAACACCAATTACACCGGCAATTTGGCCCGCATCCCTTGATTCCACCGGGCCAGGGAGTAAGCCGGAATCCCTGGGCAGCTCCGAATTAAAGTTAAGCAAAAGCACAATAATCCCCTTTTGGTGAGTTTAAAAATTAAATAATTTAAAAGAAAATATAACCCGGTACCGTTCTATTATCCCCTGACATCAATAATACAATTAACAACGAAAAAATAAATAACAACTAGGCCTAAACATATAAATAAATAACAACATGGTTTAACAATGGGGACCTAACCAATATAAAATTTAAAAACTATAACAAAAATAAACTACGTAAAGATTAACCATAACAAATAAACTAACTAAATAAATAACAATAAATATAAACTTTTCCTTTCTTTTTTTTTTTTTTTTTTAATTTTAAATATATATCTCTGGCAATGTCCCCATGGCTGTTTCATACACTCTGTCCAAAGTTAGGCCTAGGCCACATACAGTTCCATAAACATTTTTTTTTCTTCTTTTATATTTCATGATTTTCTTTTTTTCTTTTTTTTTTTTTTTTTATCACCAGAACCCCTCAGCTCAGCCGCCGGGAAAAAAAATGGACAGAACTGACCTGAGGACTGAAGAACTCTACCCAAAGCTGTAGAGAGGGTAGCGGGCGAAACTAGGCTCCAGCATGGTCCTCAGGCCAGGCTAGCAGAGCAGATGGTCGACAATCCCCGGACGGCAGGCCGAGGGCTGAACGTCCCACTCGAGGACCCTGGACTGTAAGGCACAACACACAGCACATCAAATACAGTCCAGCCATCACAACAAAATATTACACATAACAACTAAAAATATAAGGGTGCCTGATTTAACAAAACTTAACATGAAGAGACAAACTTATACATGATTGGAGGGAGAGATTAACTTTAGGCTATGAAAAATTATGTTGGAAAACAGATTTAAGACAAATTACAAATTAACAAATTATAAAAGAATTAATTGCGTATATGAACTAAAAATGACAAACTGAAAACCAGGCTATGGAAACATGAGCAATAGGTTATAACATGAAAATCAAAGAGTACAGCTAGGCTAGGTTATTGGCAACGAACAAAAAATATGGTAAATCGGTAACTACAACTGTAAAAAGGCTCAATAAACATTATACAGAATTACAATTGAAAAATAAAGGCAGATATAAAAAGCATTAACGGTAAAAGGTAACATGGAAGCACATGGCTTTAACCTAGTCTGAGAAACATCTAGACAAAGAATACAAATTTAACAAAACCCTGAAAACACAACTAAGCCCGATTAATATTTTCAATGAAACAAAAGTATTTTCACCAAAAGGGTGATTAGATATTAAAACTTACAAAAGAACACTTACGTTTTGAGAACCTTAGCCTAACATATTCTCGTGACGAACGGCTGCAGTGAACAAGTGAACAGACAGGCCAACTTGACCGAAGCTGCTGGAACACGGAACGAAACGGAACTGGGCCAACGGCTACCAACTACGCGAAACGCAGGGCAAAAACGAATCTCAGGCAGCCTTGCAGACAACAACGAAAAAACGAAACTGTACCGGTCCAAGACCCGGTACAAATTTCTTTACCTTCTGAAATTTGACCATTAATTTCTACAAATTGAAATCTTATGTTCCAAGTATGATTTCATTAATTTTAGTGAATTACTATCAAATCCATAGTATTTTAACTTTTGGAGAAGAATTTCATGGTTTATACTATCAAATGCTTTTGAGTAATCAAAAATTCTTAAGCAAACAACTTTCCCACTTTCAATAATTTGAATGCAGTTAGAAGTTATACTTTGAACAGCATCAATTGTACAGTGTTTTTTTCTAAAACCGTATTGTTTTTCAGTAAATAGATTATTATCTTCAAAATAAATGTAAATTTGTTCAAACAGTAGTGATTCAAATATTTTTGAAATAGCTGGAACAATAGAGATAGGCCTGTAATTTTTGTATGTGACTTCTCCATTTTTATAGATAGGAATAACTTTTACTTGTTTAAATGTACTTGGATATATTCCTGAATCAATACATTTGTTATATAAGCATGTAAGTACTTCACATATATCAACAGAAGCTAATTTTAAGATTTTAGTATTTATATTGTAAATATCATAAGTTGAACTAGTTTTAATCTTGTTAATGTTCTCATATACCTTTTCAACTGTAAAATGATCAAATTTAAAGATTTTTCTTGAATGAGTAAAATTTTTTAAGAGTTGAGTAGAATTTAGTGAATTGTCTATTGTTATCGATAGAATGAGAGTTTCAACAATTTCTATGAAATGATTATTGAATCCATCTGCCGAAAGATGATTAGGAATTGTGTTCTTTTTATAAGTTCCAGACAAATCTTTCACTATACTCCAAATAGTTTTACATTTGTTTTTACTATTTTGTATACGATTGTTATTATAATTTATTTTTGCGATCTTAATGTTTTTTTTATATTCCTTTTTCAAAAATTTATAGAGATTTTTATTAGCTTCATTTGTTGAATTTTTATTTAATAAATATAGCTTTTTACATTCATTTTTCATATTTCTTAATCTGGTAGAATACCATCTATCATTTATTTTAATGTTACTCGTATTTGTATAAATCTTTTTCCAAGGAAAAGAATAGTTAACTGCATTCATAAAGACTTTTTGAAATTCATGTACATTATCATCTATAAGTTGTTTAGAGTATATAGATAACCAATTAATCTGTTTTAATTCATAAATAAAATTTGTTATATTTTCATCTGTAATTGTCCTTCTGAATGCATAATGTGATATTTCAACATTTTCAGATTTACTTTTAATCTTTGCTGATAAGTAGATAGCATTATGGTCTGATTCAGGCGTGAATATTATTTTATTTTGGAATAATTTTGGATGGACTGTAGTAAAGATGTTGTCTATACATGTTCCAGGATTAATAACACCAGGCCTTGTGACTTCATGATTTGTTTGTTGCAAACCAAAACTATTCATTAAACTTTGAAGTTGAAAAGCTTCTTTACTTGTTCCCCTTAATTCAACATTAAAGTCACCTCCAATGAAAATATGACATTTGTATTGGAATACAAACAGTAATATGTTGTTTAATATTTTAATAAATTCTTTGTAAATGTATTTTTCTTTATTGTAAGGTCTATATATAGAAATAATAATAGCATTGTATGGTTTAATTAAGACAGCTGAAGCTTCACATATCATTTCTTGAGACATCAAATTTACTTTATCAATTTCAATATAATCAATATTGTTTTTCAGAATTATTATAGTTCCACCTCTTTTACCAGTTCTACAGAATGGAGAAACTATATTGTAATTAGGTATTTTTAAATATTCTATACTTTTACTATCCATCCAATGCTCACATATACATAGTACATCTATGTTGTATTTTAAAATATATAAATTTAGTAGATCTACTTTTTTAGCCCTTTCGCTTCCGACGTCCGTTATGTGGTATTTGCGAAGACTTCCAAGGTCCTTTTTGGTGAAAATGCATTGTTTTAAGAAATATGCTATATATTTTTTATTTATGAATGGAATTGAATGATTTTAGTTTTGTTTTTTTTTGTCATTAAATTCTCTATAAATATAATTGATAAAGTAATATTTATTAGTTAAAAAATGTTTATTTATATGTATATACATGTATAAATAATTTTTAATTTTTTTTATTTTTGTAGTTTGAACTAACCTACAGTGCACAAAAAAAATCTTAGAACATTTTCAAGATATACATTTTAAAGATAATCTTGTTGCTAACATGCTTACAAATGTGTATGGTCTTACCTTTAAAAATGTCTGAGTTGTAGAATTTTTTTACGCTGATTCGCAATCAATTCATGGAAGATAGTGTTCTCGCTAATGGGTGATCGTTCTCGTTTTCGTCTACCGTTACTCATATTTACACTTCGATATAAACACTAAACAAACTATAAAGAAGCAAATACTAATTATGAAATAAATAAAACACTCTAAAAACAACTAAAAGTAATACGCAACACAGCTGACATCAAACGGACACATATGCTAAAGGCTAAGTTGTAAGTCACAGACGTTCAAATTCAAAGATGCGTAAAATTAAAGTTATTATTCAAAAGACGATAAAACCTAATTTCTAGTGTAACCTGTATGTTTATGCATACGTTGCTGTAGTTTCATAATAATCGGACGAATTTTAGTAACTGAAAAAAAATTTTCCGCGGACGTCCGATATATCGGACGTTGGAAGTTTTCGAAAAAACCATGACGTCCGATATATCGGACGTCGGAAGCGAAAGGGTTAATAAGGCCTTCTATGTTCCAGTTAAAAATTATTAAGTCTTTCAAATGTTCAGTTTCAATATATTTAATCACATTTATATCTTTTGATTGTATATTTATATTATTTTCTTGATAATTGGGTCTATTTAATTCACTATTATCAATAACTGCTAGTAGGTTTGGCGTTGTCTGGTAGTATTCCCTAAAAAACTATGATATCCAGATATAATAGTTGGAATTGTTTGGATTATTTTTGAATCTTTATCAATAATTATTTTACTAATCTTTCCAACAATATATTTCTTACCTTTAACATTTAGATGTATACCGTGTGTAGTGTAAGAGGAACGGAATATGTTATTTAGTGATATAAATGTTAAATGTTGGTAAGTATTGGCTAAGTAATGCAGCTTTTCATTGATATGAATAATTTTTTTGTTCAAGTTGGTATTATCATATCTGAGTGGTATCCCAATCATAATTACCTTAGTGTGCTTCAGATTCTGTACATTTTTCTCAAACTCATTTAATATTTCTTCTTCTTTTGTTTCGTTTATATCATTAGTACCACCAAGAATTATCATATAATCATTCATTGTCATATTCTCTGCTTCTTTATCGATTCCAGTCAAAATATGTTTAATCTTCCCATTAGGTTTAAAAATACATGTAACATTGTCTATTTTTGTTTTGTCTTCAATTAATTTTCTTATTTGACGGCCATGACTGTCTGCAAATATTTTTATTTTAATGCCATTATAGTTTCCATGTGAATGATTAACTGATTCTAGAATGATTTCATGTGTTTTATGATTGAGGCTACTATTTATCTTGTTATGGACTACATTCTCTTTTTTATCTGGAGTTACTTCATTCAATTTTATGTTTTCTTTAATAGTAGTATGAGGATGATTATGATTTTTATTAGATGATTTTATCTTCTTTTTATATTTTATATTATTTAAATTATTACCTATTACATCCATATTATTGGTGTTTTTGAAATGTTTACGCTTACTGTCATTTTTTTCAGTTGTAGTTTCATTTTCTAAGAAGTTGTTGATATTTTCATGTGAAAGTGGTGAGAATCTGTTATTGCATGGAATGATAGTTTGTTCTTCTGATGAAAGTTTTTGTATATTTGTTTGTTTTGAAGTATATGTTTTACTTGTTTGAATTTTCTTATTTCTTTTTGTTGTGTTTGATTTAAATTTAGCATAATTTGTATTTTCATTTGTCAAAATATTGTAATCATCCTGATCAATATTTGATATGCAACATTCAAAATCTGTTTGAGAAATACCATTCTGATTTTTTAGGATAATGTTTATTATAGATCTTGCATTGACAATGACATGTAATCCACAATCATAGGTGTTTTGTTGCTGTAATGTTTTAACTTCATGAAATAAGAAGTCTGGATTAATATTTGTTGCTATTTTCTTTGCATGTGTACTGTTTAATCCCGTTATACTATCAAAATGAAAGAATGTGTTTTGTTTCTTATTATAGACAAGCAAACTCCAGTGTGAACCTTTACTAATATTTGATTTAAGATCTTTCGAGTTGTCAACGTAATTGTTTACACAAAAAAACACATATGTAAATTTATTAAAGCATAAATGTGTTAGAGTATTTTGAATATCACAGTTGGATCCATGTTTTAGAATTTGAGTTATTGAAGGCCCAACTATCAAAACATCATTTCTGTATTTTGAGATTTCTTCTGTTAAACTTTGAAAATATGTATTTATATGCAAGTCATTTAGCCACATTTCATTCTGGGAAAAGGTTGGGTTTTCTGCATGGCAATTAATTAAATTCTTTTTTTGTGAACGTGTTTGTATTATATTTTCTATCATTTTTTTCTGATAATTTCAAGTATTTAATTTTGATTTCTAATAGTTCTAGTTTATAGTGTGTTTGTAAATAAATGATTTTATATTTTAACAGCTGGTAATTATTTAAGATTTATTTAACTAAAAGTAATTTGATGTTATTATGTTTATCTAACCTAACTTTTATTACTGTAGTAGTTTAATTTGAACTTATAAGTATATTGAAACGTTAATAATATGGAAACCTTTATATAAATGAAGTTGAAGTCTTGAACTATCTTGTTTTGATCTTCTATATAAAATATTGCTATAATTTTTAACTAAAATCACTTAAAAACACAGAGTTGAAATTATAGCTTTTCAACCAGTTATGTCACAGCTGTTTTTTCTAATAAAAGCTCTAATAAAACCAGACTTGCAAGAACTTTAAGAGGGAGACTCTATTGTATGGTGAAAGATAAAGGAGAGAATGAAAAAATTGTTCGGAAAATAAAATGAGTATAATGTCGCTATGAGATAAGAATGGGAAATGGTGGAGTATTTGACCGAAATAGATGCTGCTGATTATTATGTGAAAATTGAACTTATTTGAAAAAGAAGGAAAGATGTGAGGTTAATTATTATTTATTTAACCCCTTTAATGCCGACGTGCGCCGCAAGCGCACGTCAGAGTTTGTTCGAAAAATGCCGACGTGCGCCGCGAGCGCACGCCTCTCGGTCCCGTTAAAACTGCCGACGTGCGCTATGGGCGCACGTCAAGTTTTTATTATATTGTAATTTTATTTGTCGATCGAATGCTTTCAAACTTGACATAGGGATTGAAGACAATATGCCATATGGCAACAAAAAAATTATTACTCTACTGGTCGTTGTCATGACGTAATAACAGCTGTTTATCTGACGTTTTTACCCATTTTGGATAATTACATGTTTTTTCAAAGATTTTTATATCTACTATGTTTTTGAATGTAAGTGTTTTAATTTTTGTATGTGTACTTACAATTATATGTAGATTAGTCTCTATATTTTAATACTGTGGTTTAGTTTATACAAAAAGTAGTAATGTATGTTCAAACTTGAAAAAATAAAAAGAAAAAAAACTTTTTGAAACTTTTTGTAATATAATTTTTTTTTAATCTTGTAAATAACACAAAATTATATTTTCTTTACTACAAACATATTATTACGAACAAAACAAGACCCCATTTGTTAATTTATAATAACAAATAAGAGAGCTATGAATGTTTTAACAAAATATGTCAAAATGGCCTAAAGTGGCCTGGCATTCTTCGCACACCCTTTATGAAAATGGGTTGGCATTTTTCGTAAGTACTCCAAAAAACTGCCTGGCACTAAAAGGGTTAAACATTTTTTGAAACCATATGTTAGTAATTGTTATATTGTTTTGATTAGAGTTTTATAAAAGACATAAAAGGTGTGGTTATAATTAATTGTGAGGACTTATTTTATTAATATAATCATCATAATAATTATACTGGACGGCATCAATCCAGTAAGCAAGCAAGAGAACCACCCTGGTAATGGCATTCCAATTGAAAAACAAACAAAGTTTAACTGAAATACAATCAATGTTGCAATGAACTAGTATATAAAAATTAATTTGGTTGAATACAAACCTCTAAATAGTGCTTACATCTTTCAACTAAACGTGTGGCTTCTCCTAAATTTTCCATGGCTTCTTCTAAACAAAATTTTTTTCTTTTGCCTAGATCTTTGTTGGTATTTGTCTGAAAAAGAAAATGAAGCATCACAAAAACAAACCCAGCATTCCAAAACAAAAAATAGAAAATCAGGCATGATTGGTAAATTTGTAAGAGATTTTCAATGATTCAAGTTTTGTAAAAAACTAACACGTTTTGACAAATTTTTTAGGTATTAAGTCTCTTCTGTCGTCTTTAGGTATTACTTAATACCTTACGTTTATAACTAATCCTCCACCTTCCAATTAACCCATATTGATGTAAAAAAACCCTTAAACAACCACATGATTATAGATTACAAAGGATTCTTCAGAAAGTCATGTCTTCTTACAAACTGTCACACATATACACAATTATGACAAAATATACAATACAAAGAGCAGAATACACCATAAATCAACAGTACATAAAAAAGACTTATTGAAATTTACTGATCAAATTGGGTAAAATTAACGGATTAGAACATGCATGAGTCTCACTCAACAAGGTTCAGTCATATCTTGAAGATTTTGTATTAAATTTAACAAATATTTTCAAGTCATATTACAAACAGCTCAAGTAGAATAGAATAGAACAATTTTTATTGTCATCTTCATAAGTATACATAGAATGGACAAAGTCAAAAACAATGTATAACAAAGATTACTAAACAATTCAGGGTTAATACAAGATAAATTCTGCTAATATTACATTTTAACACTTAGCAACTTAACAACCAATATACAGTAAAATGTTAACAATTATTATCTACCTCTGAGCTTAAAAATTCATTTATAGAATAAAAGGCATTGTTGATAAGAAATCTAGAGATTTGTTTCTTGTATGCTTCCAAATCCAATAATCTCCACGTTTCAGGAAGTTTATTAAATAATTGAATTTGCAAATATTTATGGCTCTTTGCATACTTTCCTAGTCTTATGGTGGGTAGAACTAAATCTTTGGCATGCCTTGTGTGGTAGTTATGGATAATTTCAAAGCTTATAAATTGTGCCGTATTTAAGCTTTTAAAGTAGTGAGAAATTTAATAACTTTTAAAACTCTATGCATAATTTTTTCAATCATATTTTTATTTTTGAATGAAAGCACCATAAAAATAATATTATGGTTGAAAAGTACAAGAATATTGGAGTTTTCAAAGCAAAAATTGATTATTTGGAAAAATAAATGTAATTTTCAACTTTTATCGATTGATTTATGTTTGATTTACCGATCCTACAGTTAAAATTGAAAAAGATATAAAACGTGTACTTAAAAATTACGAAAATGAAATTGGTAAACCTCTTGTTCTTAAGTTAAGTCCACAACATTCAAAACCACCTCATTTTTATGGACTACCAAAACTTCATAAGGAACTAATTCCTCTAAGGCCAATAGTTAGTTCCATAGATTCTCCATCGTAAAAGTTGTCTAAATATTTGTTACCAATCATAAATCCGTTGTTTGGAAAAGCTCAATCTTACATTAAAAACTCTGAAGATTTTATTACCAAAATCAAAGAAGTTACTGTTACATCCAGTGACATTATGGTTAGTTATGACGTCAATAGTCTATTTACAAATGTACCTGTCCCTGAAGCATTAAATTTGATTAAAACACTCCTAACAAATGACAATAGTCTTAAAACAAGAACAAACCTCTCTGTCGATTGCATAATGGAACTACTCACTCTATGTGTAAACCATAATTATTTTCAAATAGAAACAAAATTTTACAATCAAGTTTCAGGTCTACCTATGGGTGGTGTACTCAGTCCTATAATTAGTAATATTTTTATGGATCACTTTGAAAACATTGTTTTTGAAGATTGGAAAAATATGAAACCCAAAATTTGGTTGAGGTATATTGATGATATCTTTTGTGTTTGGGAAGAAAAATTGAACATACAGAATGAATTTTTAACGTATATAAATAAAATAAGACCGACAATAAAATTCACTATTGAAAATGAAGTTAATGGAGAAATTCCTTTTCTGGAGAAATTCGTTTTAATTACTAAGACAAATGATAACAAAATTAAGACTTCTCTTTTTCACAAAAAAACTTTCAGTGGACAGTATCTAAATTATAATTCAAACCATCCTCAACATGTTAAAATTGGTCTTGTACAAAGTTTATTTAAAAGGATTGATACGTTAGTCACAGATAAGAATGACAAAATACTTGAAGAAAAAGATACTACAGATCTGTTGATTAAAAATGATTATCCTAGAGGAATTATTGAAAAAGCAAAAAGAAAAAACAAAAGCTTTACTATAAATAAAAATTATGAACAAGAGAAACCTCTCACAACAGTTACGATTCCATATGTCAATATCTGAAAAAATTTTTAAAGTTAATTCAAAATTTAACATCCGAACTGTATTTAATTCGTCCAACAATCTAAGAAGCCATTTAACTAAATTAAAACCAAAAAATAAACAACAAGATACAAAAAATGTAATATATAAAATTGATTGTGATTGCAATAAAACTTACATAGGTCAAACTTCAAGACCAATTTCAAAAAGAATAAATGAACACATTTACAATTATAAAAAAGAAAATACAGAAAAATCTAAATTAGTTGAACATGCTATTAATGAAAAACATAATATAAATTTTAATTCTACAAATGTAATTTTAAAAGAACCTTATGGACCAAGAGAAACCAAATTGAAAGTGCATGTATGGTAGTTTTGAAAGATGAATGTATTTCCCAACCGTCTCTAAATTTTAGTAATATATATTTTGACATTTTTAGCTATTAGATTGCTTAATATATTTATATATATATAAAGAACAACACTTAGCAATCTTTTCTTGATGTTTTTAATGTTCAATATCGATTTCTGTCTCGAAAGACCATCATCAGTTTGAAAACAGAATACAAATATGGTATCAATACAAATATTGATGGTCTTTCGAGACAGAAATCGATATTGAACATTAAAAACATCAAGAAAAGATTGCTAAGTGTTGTTCTTTTTATATATTTATATAAATATATTTTTACCTTTAGTTAAAGAAGAAATACTATCAAAAATTACAAACTCTAAACCATATTTTAATTCATAATAATTCTTATCAAACTTAGCCACTTAAATTTAATTTAACCCTTTCGATGCCGGGCATATTTTCCCTTGGTATGCGAGAAATGCCGGGGGTATTTTTAGTGAATATGCATAGTTTACGTTATTTTGTTCTAACTTTGTTATTTTTCAATATATTTTCATAATTATTTTTTGGTTTTTCTTGTTTTGAAATGCTCTTTTTACTACTTATATATTTTCTTAAATAAAATATTGGTTTTAATTTGTAAAATCAACTTTTTTTAAAAATTAAAAATTTTTTTTTTTAATTTTTCAATTTTGAAACTTTTTAGACCATACAACAAAAATACTAGGGCTATAAAAGTGACTTTATTTGAAAGAACATTTAATTACTAACATGCATACCAAATTTCAAAGTCTTACCTTGAAAATCCCAGGATTTATCGTAACTTTTTTCGACAGTACAAAATCACATATTTGTCACAATTGAGCGATTATTTCAAGTGTGACAAATATATTTCAACAAACGCATATTTAAAAGGTGTTTAAAACACTTTTTCTGAGTACTATAATCAATTCTCAACAGATTGGTACCGTATATGTGGCATATTAACGAAAATGCCTTATAGAAAAAAAAATTACGAGCGGTCCGAAATATCGGACCGCGGCATTTTTAGCGTAACTACCGCTGTCCGATATATCGGACAGCGGCTTCGAAAGGGTTAACTAGTATTTAATGTTTTACATGTGATTTTTTCATTATTTTTATTCACATATGTTTTCTGTTTAATCTTTATTTTATATCTCTGAAAATAAAATTAAAATACTTGTTTAATCAAATATTCAATTAGGAACTCAATATTGAGGTTTCTTTACACACCAAAATAATATTACTAGGAAACTAGGTTGCTTTTAACTTTTTGGTGAAAGAATTATTTCTATGTGTGCTTCTTCTACATTTGTAAGCAATGGGCTCTATGCTCAATCCACTTAATATCAACACGATATCTGCTCAATGGTTACCATCAGTTTGTACACTACTAGAGAATTCTGTGTTGTCCATGTTGGGTGGTAGTTAGGGTCCGGATTTTGTATAGGGGAGAGAATTGAGTATCCGGCTGGTCAATTAGCAGATATTGAGATCAATAGTACGTAGTTCAAATTCCACATGAAGCTGTAGGTTCCTTAGTTACCCCTAACGGATTACTAATAATAAAAGTTCTTTCTAAGAAACACTCAACAATGGTTACATGTATGGTAGGTGGAAGTTAGTCTCCATAGTACTAACCTCGCCATTTTTATAAGAAGAAAATACAATAAAGACACTTCATTTCATCACACTCATTCACTCCTCATATTTGTCCAAATCTCTAGAGTATCTACATTACTCTCATACATTCACTCTCATCTTAGAGTGTCTAAGTATTGAATAATAATAGTATTTATTTTCAAGTACAGTAATTTGCATGGGTTTTCATAAATCTTTTGATGCCCATTTTTATAGTCAAGTTAATTAAATATTATATAAAAATAAATTACCTCTGTAAACAGTTCAAATTTCTTGTAATGTGTATGATAATTGTTTCAACATAATTATGTCATTTTCAGATACAAATAAAGGTTATAAACAAAAATAGTATAAATTTACATTTTAAAAATATAGAAAGATGTTTGTCATAATAATTAAGTTATTCCAGGTGTAGTGGTGTTATCAGCTGGCCTTTGTTTTCTTGGTGTTGTTTTTTGACTTAAAATACTATTAAAAATAAAATGGGATTTAAACTGTAATTTATCATTTAAAATATTTTCATTGTGGTTTTTTTGAGTATGTGCTTTATATATCTCGTATTCTTCAAGAGTATCTAGTTTATTTCCTTTTCTGCATGTGTGTAGAATTTGTAGGCCAGTATTTAGATCACTAATATCATGGTTTTTGTCAAACAGATGCTGGGCGAATGTTGATTTTTGTTTGTTTTTGGGTTAGGATGGTGTTCTTTATATCTGGTTTTTCAATATAAATGCTTCGACAACTAGCACATTTAATTTTATATACACCTGATTTGTCACCTTTTTCAATATCTTTTTTGGTGTTATTTAATTGATTGAGGGTCTTATTATTTTTTTTTTTTTTTTAAGCTAGCTCAATTCCATGTTTTTTCAGTTCTTTATATAAATTATGTTGTATAGTGTGTGAGTATTCTATACATACATATTTTTTGTTACGTGGCTCTATATTATTTTGTTTTTGTCTATTTCTTTGTTTTGTTATGAGCTTGTCAACTATATTGGATTCATATCCGTTTGACTGAGTGATGTGTTTAATTATGTTTAGTTCTTTCTCATAATTATTGTGTGATAGGGGGACATTTAACATTCTGAATATCATACTATTGTATGCTGCATACTTTTGTGATGGAGTATGATAAGATGTAGAGTGGATGGTTTGGTTTGAGCTAGTTGGTTTTCTGTAAATACTGTAATCAAATTTGTTATTTATTTTGTTTATAATCAAATCTAAAAAGTTTATTTTTTTGATTGTTCAATTTCCATGGTGAATTTAAGATTTGGAGTTATATTGTTGAGATATTTATGTAATAATTCAAGCTGTTTAACATTTCCGTTGAACAGGAGTATTGTATCATCAACATAGCGATGGTATTGTACTATTTTACTTTTTTATTTATTATGATCTGAGAATATAAATTCATTTTCTATACAGTTTAAGTAAATATTGGAAAGTATGCATGATAAAGGTGAGCCCATTGCAAGACCATCAGATTGTGTATAATATTTATCATCAAATTTGAAATAATTCTGTTTTAGCACTTCTTTTAATAAAATTAAAATTATTTTTATATAATCTTAAAACAGTTCAGGGACTAAATAAACAAATTTTGAATATTTAAATATATTTAAAATATCATTTAAATTGCTTATACCGTAGTGTGTAAAATTTGTATATAAAATTCACGTTTTACCCATATATTGATATGACTTTGGTATGACTTTAACAATAAATCCTTCAGTATGAATATGAAAGGAAAACACATTCAATACATATTATGAGGCACATTTAGCCATCACTTTGGAGCAGCGCAAAGTTCTCCTATTTCCATAAGTTTGTTATTTTTTACAATAATCCTAGGCATAGTGCCCTAAAAATAACCGGTCTATTTTTAGAGAAACTGCACTCCAGTACGACCCCTACAATGCTAAACTTCAGGTCACCATGTTTAAGTGTTGACAGTTTAATACCAACTCACCTCTATGTATGATAATGCCTCAGCATGTTTAAAAATATTTTCTTTGTCCGCATTTTCAGCTAATTTCAAAAATTCCAGAGCAGAAATTATTTTCTCAAACACCTTCTTCTGATCTTTTACTGGACACTCAGCCTGTTAACAGATTGAGTTTGTTTGTCAAACTACTATGTATAAATTATAAATTTATATATAAAAAAATATTAACAATTATTGTATAGAACACAATTGAGTAACAACAAAAGTATTGCTAAACCCAGATAAGCAGATAACATCCTGATCTGTAAGTCTGAACTGAATTGAATGTAACACAATACAGTTTAAAAGAATTATATGTTACTCATGTTTATATTTGTAAATGAGACAGGTGCCCTGAAAATCCGATCAAGAGTTAAAAGGAGTATTTAACTATTAAGTAGTATGTTTTTCCTTTCCAATACTGACTAAATTTACCTCAACAAGTAAATTTAAAACAAATACTTCCCTTTCATTTTCCTGAAATTATTTTTCCCTTATCTGTAATAATCTAGAAATAATTACGATTAAAGACTAATAGTTCTAAAATGAATTACTTTATTTCACATACTTTGTGTTTTATATTCTTTGGTTTGAAACAAGTTTAACATGTCATTGAAATCATTTTTTTATTGTTGTTATTTAATTTGATAGCAGTAAACTGCAGTATTTTTTTCTCTTGAGTCATAACTGCCTGTGGTAAATATGAAAAAAGGTGAATATTCTGGGCTTCAATCTTCTCAATAAAATAATATACAAAATTAATCAATTTTATTTTTACTAGTTAGTTGTTGGATCCTCAAATAATCTTATTAAAGTCCCTGCTTCCACAGACAACACTATGTAAAATCTAAGGTCTTCAAGAGATGGGCATGTTAATTTACTGAAACAATCATTTTTTGAAAACTATGAATTTGTAGATAGAAATCTTCTGACCCCACCCTGCTTGTACCATTTCTGTCTCCAGTATACTACGGGTAGCCTACTTTCATTTAACTTCTTATAAAACATTGCATATAAGTATTTGTAATTACAGTACAACCTTGATTATCCAGCAGTCTCTGTCATCCAGCTTGACACTCTGGCGAAAATAATTTTTTAATTAGATAAATTACAACTAAGCGGAAGCTCAGTCCCGCAACACAAATCTCGAACGCAAATGTTTGATTTTTGCACCTTGAATATTGCTGGTGCAGTTCTTTTAACTTGTGCATTAACGGTTGTCTCAACGTTAAAACCGTTGTGTATGTTGATGATTCCACTCCTGAAAATCTGAACTGGCGATATATTTACTTCTGTAACAGAACGACTGGAAGAGTCCATTTCTCATATGGAGGAGTGGAATAGTACATTATGTTAGTCTTTTGCTTACTGTGGCGGAATGGAAACACGTTTTTGTTCATTTAAAAGATGCTATTCATTCTTTTAAAATCATGTTTTAAAAAGAATGTTTTTACTGTATAACGCCGGCTCAACGTTAGGAGGTACTTTTGTACGCACACTACAAATGCTAAAGTGCAGTGCGCAAACAGCTGCGTGACTGCTATAAGCTTTAGTAGCCATGTTCGTTTATTACACTCTGGCACTTCATTGGAGGTTCACTGAACCAGTTATTATTTGGTGGCATATACTGAACCACAAAACTTAAGTACCTATATTAGTATTTTCATATATAACTTTATTATTAAGTCTTATATAGACATGTAATAGTACATGCTAGACTTGCCAAACTAGGCGAGTGGATTATTAATAGTTTGCATTTTACTTACCCCAAACAGAAAGCAGGTTGTATAAATTAACATTTTTTTTATGTTTAAGTTTAAAACACCTTATAAGTTAAATCTTACTTATAATGAAAATAAAGGTTTTAAAAAATGGGTTGTGTCTTAGGATCTTCCTGAAGTATTCTTTGCGGTCATGATCTCAGTACAGTGTTTTACTGTTCCGTATTTCTCCTTATTAGCTGTGAATCAGCCTGAGAACGTCAATATCGACTGACTAGGCGGTGTAGTCTCATAGTGCGGAAGCATCTGTTTTGTATTGTTACACTTAGTTTTATGTTATATTGTACATGGATCAAAATGACATAGCTGATAACATACAGGCATCACATTTTACATATTATTATCAATTAGCACGTAATAATGTAACTAAAATTGTTGGCACTATTATGATAATGTGGTGATCGATTGATTTATATGATTACAACGTGCTTATGTGAAGTTCAGTATTTTAGCCTCTCATTTTTAACCTTACTCTAACCATTAATTTACTTAATTAGACTAAATAATGTGTTAAAGGCTTACCTTTACAAAAGTTATTTTGTTCGAGTCCTCGCTGAAGTGAAGTGCATGTATTTGGCGTATAAGTTCTGTTAACATACATTGATTTTATTTAGTTGCTAATAGTTAATCATTTTTTTAATTTATTACATAAAAGTATTTATTACTTCACAACAAGTATGTAATAACTGAAAATGTCCACTCCACCTTCAAATGCCCTCTTTAATGTAAGTGTAATGTTTTCTTGAAATTCAAATGTTAAGTCAATGGCTGGGTTACTTTCAAGTTTTGCGAAAAGAAATGCTGAATTTTATTATATTTAAGATAGCTTGAATAATACAGCAAATTAACAAATCGTTATTCTTTTAGACAACTAAAAAATGTGTATAGTAGGTAAATCATCCAGGTAAATTAAGACATAGATAAACATTCATTCAAACATATATTTTCTTAATTACTGATTAATTAGACACACATTCATACTTAACATTTCTTCAAGAACTTGCCAACAGTAAAACACATTTAACATGAGGAAGTGCGTTCAATGAGCTTTGAATATTTGAATTTGTTTCAATAAACTAATTGATTAACTTGACACAAACTTGGGATGGCAAAAGCTCAAAAACCAGTATACTTTAAGTTTGTGTATTATATTTTCTGTACCTGCCCCTCACATCATAGGCCTACTTGTAGGCATCTCTTTCTTGGGTCAGGAAACACTTAGACCTGTACGGCAGAATGCCACCTTCTATATAGAGACGCAAGTAAAGACAGCAGCAGTTCCAACTACTAAAGATCTTCCAAAACAATTCTATTTTTAATTTCAAAACAATTTCTATATTTTTTATATTAGAAAAATATGTTTTCTTCCAGACAACTGCTCAAAAGTATGTTTCAAATCTGAGGTGGAGACAAATTAGAGCAAAATAAGCTATCACTAGAAACTTGACGGAACATTTCCTGGCTAAGTTGCGTAAGGCATAAATGGAAGCAACCTTGGAACAAATACTCTGAACGTGTTTGTCCCGGATCAGTCATCAATCTAAGAACACTCCCTTAATCTTTGTAGTATCAACATCCTGTAAGAGGTCCTCATGCGACAACAGTTGACTGATCTTCATTTCCTTGCAGATAAAGACAAAATTTAATTATAACTAGAATCTATATTTTCCAGAGACAACTGCTTCAAAGAACTAGTACATTATGCCTATATGCTACATTATCTATACTTAGAACGTTGCTTGATAGATTGTTGTCCCTTCATAACATATGTATACAGAGTAAAAATGTCACTGGCGTAAATAAAATGAAAATAAAAATGTCTCAGCAATACCACATCAAAGCCTGAGCAAAACTTCTGGTTAACTTGTAAATAATGTAGATAGCACCTTGATGCAGTTTTCACTGGAAAATATAGGTCCTAGTTACGACACCGACTGCTTAAGCCTAAGATCTAAAAAGAAAACTGATTATATTTTACTTGGAACTCTTTTTTTAACAAATACATTTCGAAGTTGCTACAAATATACTAGGCCAATAGTCTGTTTTATCCAGAACAAAACGATATCAAATATAAGCAGGCTTATAACATTTTAATAATTTTTATTTATTTTAGGAAAAGGTTTCTAAATTGGCTAGAAAACCTCCAACTTTTAGCAAAAAGTTGAATGCTGATCTAGGATTATCTTAGAACTGGCAGTTACATTTTCCTGTGGTGGCAGGCCTTCTTTCCTGCAAAAACACCGTAACGGACACTTAGTTATTGCACTGCTGCCTTATCGTTTTGACTTGCTAGCTGACCACCCAATAAACGATAACATTGCCATTATCAACTCAAAGATTACTAACTTGGTTGATAAATACGACACAGTTGAAACCATTCCCTTAAATGAACTACCACGCAAGTTTTTCACAAGGCATGGTTTGCATATGAACATGAGAGGAAAACGTGTATTTGCTAACCTCATAGTTCGGGCAATGTTACACCTTGAACATCATGCACAACCCCACCGGACTCCGCCAGCAGGCCTGAAAACAGCATCTACATCGCACAGTCACAGAAACACACGGACTACATCAGTAGTCGAAATAAACAAGTGTGAAGTCTCTCAGACTATTACTTCACCCTACGAGAAGTACTCTGACGCGGTACGTAGTGTCCGGAGCCCACCTCATGAACTCGACGTAAACGAGGAATCGTCCAGCCGACTTGTGACCAAGCCCATCTACTCTAATATGACGTCCGAGCCAACAGACATCGATGACGACTGGGAAGCCATTCACAGCAGATAATTCAAAGACTGTGGGTACGAGTGGATAACTTCTACGATGACGGTGGCCGACACCATCACCTCACTTCAGACTGTCAAAACCAATAATGAAAAGAACTTTTATTTAGAAAAAATGTAACTTACTTAGAAAATGAAATTAGCGATCTGACACTCCAAATTAGAAAATCGGATTTTGACTTGGAAATGCTAATGAAACCATAACTATTCATCAAAGCGCGCAAAGTGCCACACCAATAAAATGGATATTTTAACACTTTTTTGTGATGAGTTGAAACCGGACGTGTTTATTGTTTCCGAGCACTCGTTTAACCCAACAACAATACATTTTTTCCATATTGAAAATTACGTACTAGGTAACTCTTTTGAAAGGAAACTTCATAAAGGGGGAGGTGTTGCAGTCTTTGTCCATAAATCATTGCCATTTGAAACGTTTAACATAAGTAAATCAATTGAAATGGATTTTGAATTTGCTGGCATATCTTACACTGTGCAAAATTCAAGGGTTTTCTTGCTTGGCCTATATAGGTCTCCGGATGGACAGTATGAGGTTTTTTTTTTTGAAAAATTTAAACGTTTGTTGGAACATCTTGTCAGTAGAAAGCGCCTTTTTGCTATTATGGGCGACTTCAACATCGATGTCCTCGATGCAAAAAATATGCAAACCATACGTTTTCGTGACCTTCTACGAACGTTCAATTTGAAATGGTCGATAAACACACCTACACGAGTTACCACTCACTCGGAGTCGGCAATAGATAACATCATAACAAATATCCCAGATATTCGGGCGTCAGTGCTCGTGTCCGCCATCTCCGACCACGAGGCTCAAGAGCTGAAAATCAGCAACTGTAAGCCAACAATGATACCCCCAAAACTACAACTAAAAGAGTTTTTCACCCGTCAAATGTGAAATCTTTAAACAAATTATTAGAAAAAGAAACTTGGAATTTGCTTGACAATTGTAGTACCAAAGATGAAATGTCCGACTATTTTAAGAATTCTTTTACTTATTATCTAGATGTTGCTTGCCCATTAAAAAAATTCACGACGAAAATAAAAAATAAACCAAACTCATGGGTAACTAAGGGAATTTTAAAATCTAAAGAAAAATTAAAAGAACATTATGTAAAGTCAAAGACATCAGCTGATGAAAATTACAAACATTTCTTCAAAATTTACAAAAAAACTTATCAAAAAGTAATTAGAGCTGCAAAGGGGTACGAAATAAACAAACAATTAAAAGTAACAGATAACTTTTCAAAAACAGCTTGGAAGATAATAAATAACGCTACCAAAAACACACACGTAGATAAGCCGATCAACTTAAATAAAGATGGGGCTAGATTAAAGGAGTCTTTTGCAGTGGCTTCAAAACTAAATCAGTTCTTAGCTAATGTAGCTAGTTCTGTAGGAAATGTTTCAAAATTTCCAGAAATTATCTCAACCAGCCCTGTGTCATCATGGTTTTATTTCCAGTTTCCGATGACGAGGTGGCGGAAGCGTTCAAAAATATGAAATCAAAGCACTCAGAGGACATTGATGGGGTATCAATGTGACTAGTAAAACAATGCTTTAATCACGTCGTGGTGCCTTTGACTAAAATCATCAATGTCTCATTTGAAACCGGCACATTTCCAAAAGCCTTGAAGCACTCTAAAGTCATCACCGTGCTTAAAAAGGGCGATCCACTCCAGGCACACAACTACAGACCACTTTCTATTTTGCCGATTTTCAGTAAGATATTGGAAAAACTCTTTTTTAACCGACTAATAACCTTTTAGGACAAATTTGAAATTCTTTCAAAGGACCAGTTTGGGTTTAGAAAAGGGATATCGATGGTAGACGCAGTTACCCGGATGGTCAACCTTGTAATGGAGGGCTTGGACGGGCACACGCCAACACGGAGTGTTTCTTGACCTGTCCAAAGCGTTTGACTGTGTTGACCATAAAATACTTCTCAGAAAGTTATATGCAAGCGGTATTCGTGGATTGCCTCTCCAGCGGATAGAATCGTACTTGAAGGATCAGATACAGCAAGTCAAAGTAAACAATAAACTTTCAGAAAAAATTAAAATAACGAATGGCGTCCCACAGGGGTCAGTTCTTGGGCCGATTCTGTTCCTTTCTTACATGAACAACTTAAATTTGTCTAAATAAATAAAAATAAATAAAATATTTTATTTTGTCTTTTTACATAAAAGCATTGACAAAGTCAGATTAATGTCTAGATGACATAGTCAGATATTAAACTAACAAAATATAAGGCAAATTACACTTGACAAAGAATATGCAAAAACAGACAACATTTCATAATCTACTTTTAAGCTAATATAATATAATATATTAAATCCAAACACTCTCCAGAGTCCGTAAAATAGAAAAAAAGTAACAAACTAAAAATATGAATAAGGTGTTCTTTGTCCACTGGAGGAGTAGTACAGTACGCCGATGACACTACCCTTATTTTTAAAAGCGAATCCAAAGAATCTCTGTAAATTTCAACTTACCGGGAAGTAAATGCTTGCATCCAACATTTTTCTGAAAACCGACTTGACACAAACAAATCAAAGACTAATTCTATTTGCTTTGCTCCTCGCAGAAGAGTTGGCGGGTGCAGTTTGAACGTCATAATTGATAATACCCTTATTGAAGAAGTTAACTGCACCAAGTTCCTGGGTATACACCTAGGCTGACTTGGGACTGCCACGTAGACTCAGTCTGTGCAAAGCTGTCTTCAAACTTATTTGTTCCCAGATATTTGGCAAAAGTATGCTCACTACAGGTATTAAAAATGGCGTATTATGGCCTCGTGTACACGCATTTGTGTTACGGAATTACACTCTGAGGAAGTTGCACAAATACTAACTTTCAAAGAGCATTCGTTTTGCTCAGAAGAGAGATTCACAAAAGAATCTCTCTTGTGGGGGGCATTCTTTTGTCAATCCCTCTATCTGAGGAAGGTGAGCGTGGTTCACCGAAATCGATCACCATAATATTCGTGCATTTTGTACTTGTATTGTAATATATTTGTGCATTTTGTGCTTATATTGTAATAAATTTGTGTTGTGTGACGTTTACTTGTACTGTATTATCATAAATCATTCATTTGTCTCGTAACATAATAGCATTGACAAAGTCATAAGTGCAGCCGTCTAGGCAAAGTAAAACTTATTATTAAAACATATGATACACTTAAAATACACAGATCTTAAAAATAAGCTTATGATAAAAATTTGTTATACATAGGCACTGCCAAAGCCAATTGAGTCGGAGCAAAAGCCAATTGTAAAACTTAGTTTTAGAAACTTTTACAGGATATTTCATGATTAAATGTACTAGCTTATTGTAAATTTTGATTGACATGACAATGTGACTGTTATTGGTTTTGCTCAATCTATAAAAATCTAAGCATTATCTTTTTTTTCTTGTATTACATGCATGTGCCTTGTGTTTGATTATTTGTGGATTATTTAGTACATATACCACCAAGTCGTATATGTAAATGTTGATCACAGTTTGTATTTGAAGATTGATAAAACGGGGTTTACAGTGTTCTAAAGGGGGAACATTGGACATTATATTATATTTAACTAAATTGTAAACTTTTTTTAATTAAAATTAAATACTTTATTTGTGCATAACCAATGAAAATATATAATGACAGAGACTAAAGGTTTAAAAGTAACAAATGTAAAATATTACTGAACTCAACAAAATTGCGTCAATAAAGTGTTTATGGCATAATACTTTATAAGCCCATTCAGTTTTATTAAGTAATTTCTACACAATTACTATTGTAAATATGTCCAATACACAGTTACAAAATAAGTACCCCATTCAACATCCTGTGATTTATCCAAATCATTTTTGTAGTCTTCTGAAAACTGTGACATCAAGTGCTTTAGTATTGTCAAGCGTTCTTCACTTTTTATATATATAGTAGCGGTTAACTCCTCCTCTGTGTACTCAGACGTAACCATCCATGAGTTCAGTAGGAGGTGAAGTTTTCTCACTACTAAATCTGGACTTGTCATGTTTTAATCCCTGAAATTCATAAAAAATGCACACTAATAAAGTTTTTTTTTGACTAAACATATTTTTTATCGATAACACCTTAAATTTCTCTACTAATCTAGACTCTGCATTGCAGAACAACTTTTATCATAATGCTTCTGGGATTTGCTTTCTATTTTAGGCAGGTATTGGTTGTTATCAGGGTGGACACTACTAGAGTTTCACTGTCATTAAACAAAAGTGCATTTGCAATTGATCAAGTCAAAACAACACTAAAATAATAATAATAATACATTTAGTCATTATGAACTAATAATGCTGGTTACTGCCACTATATATTTTGTATCCGATAGGGTTATTGAGTATAAATTAAAAATATTAAATTATTTATCTAAATTAATTGGCTACAAATAACATAGTTTTTTATGTTATATTTCGGCTTACAATCTAATGCCATTTTCAAACACTTAACGACTAAAGTTATATGTTGTTAAGTATTTGAAAATAGCTTCAGATTTTAAGCCAAAATATAACATTTTGAAAAACTATGTGATGTGTAGCCAATTAATTTAGATCAATAATGAAAACTGTCACAAAAAATACATAACATCAAGAATTAAGTAATAAATTGTTGACTAGAATGATATGTACAATATTTGCATCATATGATTAAACTAAAAAATTACAGCAAATCAGCTAAGTCATCTGATAAGAAATCTTCAACAGTACAAAAAACTTTATTCTTCAGGCAATACGAAATTAGTGACAAACTTATTTTCAGATAAACCTCCTATTTCCAATAGCCTCTTCATAAAAGTTTTAGTTGTTGAAATCTATAGCTCTTTAATACTAGTGGTTAATCTTACAGTGGGAGTGGTTTCCGGCTTTCTCAGTTTAGCTTGTGTGCAGTACTCATGACTTAATGACTAAGTATCAAAAGTTTGAATATTTCAAAAACCTGGGGTTTCCATGTTGGGTGGTAATCAGTGTCTGGAATGGTTATGGGAGAGAGAACTAAATATCAGACTTGTCAATTTCATTTATTGGATTCAATTCAACTTGAAAATCACGCCAATACTGCATGGTTCGGATTCCATGTAAAACTGTAGGTCCCTTAGTAGCTCGGGCTATTGAACTATTAATAAATGGCCCTTTCAGAGAAACAGTCGAATTCAGTAACCAGATTACACAAGTCATCCACACTCACTCTTATTTCAGTTTACCTGGTGACATTCAGTGATTCTGAATTTTTTTTTTCATACTTTTTAACACAAATAAGGTGGATTTAAATCACCTGAACATCGAATAAAACCAGTCTGAAAGTCGTGGTGTTAACAATTGTTGAGAAAAAGGATGAAGTTTGCCAAATATTTAAAGTCTTCAATGTTTGATGACCAATAAACTATGTTCTTGATCATTTAATTTACATTTACAGTTTATAGGCGAGCCAGCCAATTGCCAAACGGTCTAAGATGTCAGGACTTTGAGCCAGGGTTAGAGATAGCGCTGGTTCGAATCCAGCCTAGACTACTTATTACTGATTTATCAGTAATATTCACCTTCTACTATACTAGTTCACCCCCTTACTTTGTCTGAATAAGTTCCTCACACAGATCAATAGTCTATGAGGAATAGGCAGATTAAGGTTTTAAGAAGGAGGTTGGCCTCTCCTTTAAAAAATTGTTTTTCCTAGTAAAAATTGTTGAGAACTTAATTTTGAAAACAACCATGTGAGTAAAGTTTATTTATTTTGAAAATCAGTTTATAAAATTTTACACTTTACAGCAAATTAGATAAGGAATGAACATCTAAATGGTAATAGCTGGCAATAACTAACTACGCCATCGGAATAACAGCTAGCTTTTCTAAAGACATTTAATTTTATTGTTTTGAATAAACATTTAGTAATTATGCACTTTCTTGCCACCTCTGAAAATACAATTTTATGTTAAAAAGTGATGAAAAATGAGTTTATATCTCTTAAGGAGTTTGATTCCTGCCGGCGGGAATATAGGTGAATTCGGTTTTTGTGATTAATAGTTGTTGTATATAATAATCGCGTAATGGCCGCTAATCGCGATCCGCCGCGATAGTAGTTTTTCCATTATTTCTCGAGAAATATTTGTAATAGACCAAAATAGTTTTGTATTCAGTGCAAAAAACACATCAAAATAAAAAAAGATGATTGAAATATCATTTAAATTAATGGATATACTATGAAAAAAAAAACTAAAAGTTGTGTGACATTGGTTTTTTTTTGAATTTTTCGGTAAAATACATTATTTCCGCGGAATAAAAAGCATATCTCGTGAAAATATAGCCAATTTTAGACCCATTTCAAGCAAAATGTTCCGAATTTGTTTGGTGGCAAGAAAGTGCATAGTTACCAACATTTTTTTAAAATAAATTATCAGCTAAAAATTTATTATTAGGTGATTATTATTAGATGAGTCAAGTGTTTTAATCATTATTTCCAACCATTTTGTCGTGTTTTTAAGTTGTGTGTGTCATTTATTATAAATGGAAGGTAATTTTCATGTTTATTCAATCTCTGAATTAGCTGATATGCATTAAATGTATGGCTTGGGATGCTGCAATAGTACTGCAGCAAGACGTTTGTATCCAAAGAACTTTCCAAAGGTATCCAAGCGCAAGTTTTTTACCAATCAACGCCTACCTGAAAATGGTTCTTTGAAGTCTTCGGAGCATAGTACATCGCCCGATTATGTAGGACTGCTGAATTAGAAGAGTTAGTTCTGAGAAGAGCGCTGAGAGAATTGACACAACAATTTAATGGCAGCCAATCTTGTATTTCGAGAATACTGCACGAGTACCGATAAACCCATACCACATCCAGCATGTCCATACTATCTTGCCTCAGGACTTCCAATTCCCATGTTGCTTTTTGACAATGGTTTTTGGAAAAAATGTGTTGATCCAAACTTTTTAACTACAGTTTTACTTTACAGTCCTTACTCTGTCCCTTAATAAAGACATTTATCATTCAGGCCTGATTTAATCAGTTCAGAAATTATTCAGTTTACTTATGATGTACTTCTACTGAACTATTTGCTGTCATAGTCTTGTATTATTGTATCTATCATAGTAGTCTTAGAAAGTTCCGTTGTAGATTTAGATAAACTTTATGATGCCATATATTATTATTACACTATGTACAAAAGTGGTTTACCGTTGATAAATAAAGAAATAAAGAAATAAAGTTTAGTGCAATACTATCTAGGCTATTAAAAACCCCCTAATTCTGCATGCAACAAAATAATAATACTGAGCAAACAATTCAAAGCAGACTAGTTTAGTTATTAATAAATAGTCAATTCAAAACTACTAAAACATGTACCTAAATTTTAAATCATTTTACAACAAACAATTGGTACCAATCACTAATAATAAGCACAGTCGAACAGAACTATAAATGACTGTAATGTCAGACTGACAGAAAGAAAAGAAGACTTGACTTACTGCCACTGCCGCCAAAAACCTACGTAACGAGGTTAATTTAATTAACAGTTGTCAAATAGACTTGCCAAATACATTAAGAAGAAGAATCGTTATCCTGATTCCAGTGCAGTATTACCTCATTCTGATTTTACTCAATTACCCCGTTTATACTTTCACGATATACCTCGTATAATAAGGTCTATGCTCAAGTTAACTTGAAACCAGACTGGACCTACTTAACGTATTGTATTGCAGTCAAACGGCAATAAAAAATGTAGCAAAATACTATATGTGACAGCCTTAATTAGAGTCACTATAGAACAATTAAATCAATTGTATTTATTGATGCAGTATGTCGCTGGTATATTAGTAGGCTAATTTCCTATACTTTAATGCACTAAGATGTTGCTTGGATAGATACTGTTCCAGTACTTCTTTGTTGTTATCCATCCCTACGGCTTGTTGTTAGAGTATAATCGTTTTATTGTTATGCTTGTCCATAGAAAAATTAAACTAATGGTTTTTTTGGAGCTGTAAATTTCACATTAGATGTATAGGTCCAGATATGATTACTGGTCTCCGAGTATAAGCAAATCCATTAAGTAGATAACTTTAAATAGTAGTAAAATTGAATATCAATATCTAGTAACTCCAGGATTGTTATTGACATTGTGTATGTCTTAAGATCATTTTTGCATCCATTTAGCATACATATTGATGAATCATCAACACTAAGAGAGTTTAAGGATATAACATGAGAATGGTTAAAGATCACCAGCAAAATAATCTTCATCTTATCAATTTAGAGTTGACATCTCATAATAGCCTGTCATAACACTGGAAAAATAAGATTGCTGTTGAAGCATCAAGATATCATAGATACACGGATAATACCACTTCTGTTAAGGTTCCTAAGTAAAAATGAATAGTATATAGAACGACAGAATCTTGAAACGCAATTAGACACCCACCTCCACTAGATTTAACACTTGTATAAGGATTACGGTCATAAATGAAGATTGTGTAATTATTGAATACCAACTCAGAGTCATTAGTATCAGAGGATGAGTTTGTCTCAACTAAGTAAATAACGTCATAAGTAAACCCAGAACGTGTTTATGATAATTCCAGTAATTTACTTTTTAACCCGTTAAGATTCTGCACATAACAATTTAATTTGAGTTTTGTGTAGTTAGAAATCATACTTTTTTGGGCCTTGACAGTATATCGAGCATTGTTAATATATCTCAAAGTAAGAAGTGAGGTCATTTTCACCGCACGAGATCCTTCGGTTCGGCTCAATCATCAGAGAGTTGAGGAAATCCACTTCACGAGGTGTCCTTTCCTATCCCTGGAAACACGGTCAGAGGAGAAACATAGATCGTCTTGTTCTCTTATAATATTATTAACATTGCTATGACTTTATTTATACTCCATGCTCAGACCTAGTTATACATTTGGAAGCCACACTAGTTTGTCTTTTTGGACTGTTTTGATTTGAGTGTTGTGTTGAATGTCTGATGAGTGGTGGTGTTTTGGTATTTGTTTTTGGTTTGAATTACAGTTACAGTATTTATTTTCTGTTAGTTTGTGTGTTTGTGCGACGAATTCTGTGTTAAATAATATTTATATGCCACAAATACACGATTTAGAGATTGAACTGTCTTTAGTAAACCTTTTGAAACGCTAAATGCATGAAATAAATATTTTTATAATACAAATAAATTATTTAATAAGATATGTCAAATACGCCTAAAGATAACACTTCTAACCTAAAAATTGGTCTAATTTTTCTGAAAAGTAAAGTAACTGATCAAGGATGTGTACAGAACTTAAATAAAGTAGATGCAACTTCTCCTTGTAAACGACACGATAAATGGATTGTTGTTGCTGGAAACAGTTACAATATAAATATACAGGTATAATATATACTCTTAAAGTTACAAGGCCTATTGTAATGGGATTCTAAGAATAATCACTTGAGTTTAGAAGTCAGTAAAAGGAAAATCAAAATAGGCTACCCACTTACGAAAAAGTAAATTACTATAGCATTCTATCTTGTTTTATTGTGCATTAAAAATCAAGTAAGCCTAGTAAGTAAATTGACTTTTTATTTTTAACTGGTAGGCCTATTGTGGTTACTTACTATTTAACAATTTCTACTTGAATCACAGGTTATTTTTTTAAATTCAACATTATATTTAGATTTATGGATTGAATTGATCAGTCTAATATTTAGCCTATATAGGCCCTACAGCAAAAGAGAAGTTGGTATTTATGCAATTTCTTGCCACCTATCTAAATTGGAAAATTTAGGGTATTTATGTGGTTTCTTGCCACCAAACAAATTTGGAACATTTTGTTTATTTTATTTCTTTTACTTTTATATTTTCATGTGCTTTTTGTCATGAATACGAATTTGAAAACTATTTTGGTCTAATGCAATTTTTTTCGAGATATAGCGGAAAAACTACTTTCATGGTGAATCGGGATTAGCGGTCATTACGTGATCATTATATACAGCAACTATTAATCACAAAACTGAATTCACCTAGTTGCCGGCTGTCACGTAAGTTAGACGTCCGAATTTAATACAAATTATGAATTTTTGTTGAGTAAATTGACAATTAGGATAAGTAGGATAGGTTATGTTCGGTTAGGTCAGTAAAAAATGCCTTTTTACGGCTGAATAAATAATTTTACTGCAAAACTAATTATATATTTGTTTTCAGTATAAAAAACATGTGAAATGAAAAAATGTTACGTAAAATAAAGATTTTTTTCAAAAAGTTTGTTTTTCCAATATTAGATAAAAACAAATTTTTCGATTTTTAGGTAAAAAATGAGTTTTCCATGGACAAAATCAACCTTCTCAAGTTTTTCAACAAGAAATTTTATTTTCAGGGGTGGAAAAAAAGTGCATAGTTACCCATTTTTCTTTGGTTTGTGTTAAATGTTTGTATTGTCTGCACGTTCTAAAACTTGCGATATTCACAAGGCATTGGCGAGTACGAGTAGTGACAGCTGATTTATCAAGTGATTCAGCAATTTCTGGTTTGTTTGTGTGGTTGTTGACATTTTATGTATTAAAGATTTAGGAAATTAATGTATACAAGAACTCTATAGAAAAATACAGGTATGTTTTAATCATGTACTGTACAGTTTATTTATTTCCATAAAGTAGTTTTTTTTATTTTTATTACTGTACATATTTTATTACCTTTGATACAGTCCTTTATTCTTTAATGTTAATAAAGAAACATACATCTGTTATGCCATATTTTTTAATTCAAATTTTGAATGAATGAAACAATAATAGCTGGAGTTAAAGTAATTAAGTACAATCCGGCTGAAAAGTCATTTGAACATTAAAAACTAATAAATCAACAAGCAAATGTTATTCATAAATGCAATTTACACAGTTTTGTTGGCAGTAAAATTACTTCAGATAATTTTTTAGGGGTTGAAATTAAAAAAAGTTAAAATTAATTTTTTTTACATTATTGCGTTTGATGTTACTATGTTAAAAGAAAGTTTTTACTGTTTTACGTACTGAAATGTTACTGCTTTTATCGTGAAAAAATGGTATCAAAAACACTGTTCTACAATAAAAAATAACAGAATGACAGTACAGTAGTTCAGGTGTAAAGACACAAAAATGGCAAAAGGTACTTGGCGTTCTAGCACACTCGCGTCATAATTTGCCTGTTGTGGTGCGCACACACGGCACTGGTACGGCTGGTACTGTGGTGATCCCTACACATAATTTCCTGGCGGTGAAAGAGTTAATTAGATTTAAGGTGGCTCTATTTGTTTCATATAATGTTCTTTGATAATACTGTATAGGCCTACTGGTATTTTATTACTCTCTCCAAATAAACTATATGACATGTTACAGCAATTATATTTTATCAGATGTTATGCTTACTGGCAATTCATCATACAGGGTGTCCTGGAACTCTCTTAGTATCTTTTTAGGTACTAAAAACATACTAAGATACTAATTATTGTGGGTCAAAAACAAGGCATCAAATCACTTTATTTAGCCAAATTGACAAAACCGTTTGTATTAGCCAAGTCAAATACTGAATACTATAATGAATAACAGTTCTTAATACTAACAGCTATATACTTATGTAGAAAAGAGTTTACATTCTTAAAATAATAATGTTAAATAATAAAAACAATAACATAGTTCTTATCTGTATGTAAATAATTATTCTGTAATTAACAGTGTTGTACAAAATTCCTTATTATAAAACTCCCGGACGCTGTAACAAGAGAGATTTACTAGATGGTCCCTTAGCCATTTTCTAAATTTTAAGAGGTTTGATTCCAACTTGAGTGAATAAGGTAGATTGTTGAATAGTTTTATTCCATTATAAAACAGATGTTTTTTGAAAAAAGATGTGGAGTTTTAACTGGGACAATGAATTTCGGAAGATTACGTTTGACAAAAGTTAGTGTTTCCAAAATGTAGATAGACGGTAGAGTTAAGATACCTGACTTAAGGAAATAGTCCCTGCAGGACTGGTGTCTTCTCAGTGAAAAAATTATTCTTAGAGCTCATTTTTTAATTTTAAATAAAAACAGGGTTTTTTGTTTTCGTACTCCCAAATAGGTATAGCGTATGCTAAGTGGGGACAGACAACCCCGTACGCAGATAAAAGAACTTCGGTGTTTGCAGTATTACATAAATTGCGCAACACAAAGATACCCGAAGTAAGTTTTTTTAAAACAGTTTCAATTTGATCATAAAACGTGAGATTTTTGTCCAAGACTAAACCCAAAAATCTACAAGACTGACCCAAAAAAAGAAGCCATCGTGGAGACAAGTTTTTGAGTAGCAAAGGTGTGGCTAGAGAGGTCTATATTTAGGTCACCCATGACTACAGAGGTGTTATGACGGTTTGCATATTTATTAAAGTGTTCAGTAATTAGGTCCAGAAATTCATCATGTCGGTGTGAAGGCGGTCTGTAGGCTGCTACCAACAATATTTTGATATTTTCTCCAATTACTATGGAAACTGCAGCAAGCTCACAGACACCCTCCTCACCAAACTGAACACTGTCCAGAGGCTCACATTGTACGCCAGGCCTACACCATATGCCTGTACCTCCACCTTTCATGACTGACCTTCAAAAAGATGCTATGCATGAGTAATTATTAATTATAGAGTTCTCAACCTCATCGCCTTTCAGAAAATGTTCCGTTAAACATAGTAGATCTGGAGCTTCATCGGAAATGAGTACTTCTAATTCTTCAACTTTGCTCATCAGACCTCTGATGTTTTGATGCAGTAGTTTGAGGCTCGTATGCCGTTTCCCAGATTTTTTTCAAGATAGAGTGTCCAAGGGACTTTGGGAGGTTTTGAGCTTCCCCTAAAAAATGTTTGTTGATAAAAGTACGTTTCGAACATGTCTTAAAAGATAAATGGGAGCTGGTCTGGTGAAAAGTGTGTGCGTGGGGTTCAGGCTTCATAGAAAGTGGACTGTTGGGATTCTTTAACTTGGTTTGGAAATAGTGGTATTGGGTTGTATTTTTAAAGCATGTAGAAGAAGGCTGGAGAGGGCGATTTTACCTTTAAAATTGAGATGGAGTCCATGTCTAGTGAATAGCTGGCGAGATAGTGACTGTAAAGGTACAAACACAACATTATTGTAACCATTAGAAAGGGATGACAGGTCAGTATTTACTTTGGAAATTGTGAGATTTAGGGAAGGGTTATCATGTCTGAGAGGCAACCCCCAAAGAAGAATTTTTGGCCGGGAAACCTCAGCGAAAAAAGAACTCAGCTCTGAAATGAAACTGTTACAGCGACCAGTTCCATCAACATTATTTGTACCACCAACGCTAACAATAATATCTTCTTTACACAAATCTTTATCTTACTAAAATCTGTCCTATCTTTATCCTACTAAAATCTGTTCCATTTTTGCATTTGGTTTTACAGTGCTACATATTCTATATCTGTCTTTTATTTTACTAGCTAGAATGCTTGACAGATTTCGTACATGGCTATCTCTGTAAATAATAAAACTAGGTTTCTTAGCAGTATTTACAACAGAAAGTGTTAACAATGAAATTATTTCTCATCTTCAAAGGCTTGGTATTTTGGGGAATGTTCTTTTCCTTACTAGTAAAAGAACCTTTAGAGTATTTTGATACCAACACAGGGTTATTTATCAGCTTCTGGTTTTTAGAAGGAAGTGGTTCAGGATCAGGGTCAGAAAGGCTAGCGTATCTGTTGGATTTGTCAAGTTTAATGGGATAAGGTTGAGGAGCATTGCTCATTTTACCTCTTTTAGATTTGACAACCTTCCAGCTGTTTATATCTACTCTTTTTAACCTTAACGCTAATTTATCAATGACACAAGGTTTAGCCACTAAATCTCTAGCACAGTGGTTTTCGGATTTCCTTGATCCAGTCAGTTTAATGCTATTTTTACTAAAAGGAGTACAAAGACATTGTTCAAACCACTTTGGGAAACTAAGCTTATCATTATTGACAGAGCAAAAGTAGTACAATATCATCTTTGCATTCACCAGAACATTTAGCCCACACTCAAAACTATTGTTTTGTTGGTAGCAGTCAACATTTTTTTAATTAAACCCAATTCTGTCTGACAGTCTAGAGGCAGGTGTTTCGTTAAGGTTCGCAAAACAGTCAATATGGTAAGCTACCCTGTTTGGAACATCATAGAATAACAGACTCCAATGTGAACCCTCGTCATGCTTGTCAATGAAATTTTCACCAGATGCGTCAGGACCATTGCTATTACTTACACTACAAAATACATAGTTATAAAAGTAAAATTTCAGCTCGTTGAGTTGTGTCTTAACCTCAGAAACAGACCCCAATTTTAGGATTTCACTGACAGAAGGATCAATGAATAAAGATTTAGATAGGATTGTTGACGGATGGTGACTGAAAGAAGAAAAGTAGGCTTGTAGGATAGAGTCATCTAACCAATTACCCGTGTCCCGTACTTACACATTCTGAAGAGTTACCCTTTAGCTTTACACATTCAAGCAATTCGTTGTTAGTTTTATTTGATTGTTCAAGTCTACTCATCAGACAGTTGACATTTTCCTGGTAAGATATGACCTTTTGTTTAAGTTGGCTAACTTCTTCTGTACTCTTACCTATATCATTAAGGTCAACAGTAGGGCTAGGTTTTAGGTATGAATTGTTAGTATTAGCCTCTTTTAGCTGGTATTTTAGACCAGCAACTTCGTTTTTTATTAGGGCCAGTTCCTTAGAGAGAGCCTCATTCCTCTCAACTACACAGTCGTTAAGTTTAAAAGAATAGTTCAATTCAGCTTGTTCTAAATTTTTACAATATAATTCATCATTTTTAAAATCTAAGCATTTATTTTTCTCACATAAATCACCCATTGTTTTTACTAGTTCAGATATTTTTTCAACTACATAGCTAAGATCAGCGTTAGGGTTATTTGCTGCAAAATAATCAAGGCTAGATGCTAGCTCCAATAGATTATTTTCTCTGCGAGCATCAAAATTGACATTATTTAACAAATTGAAATCCATAGTACAATATAAGGTAAAATAAGCTTCCAGTAATAATTTAACAATAATCAATTTAACAATGTGTTAATTACAATATATATAACAGTAAAAGATGAAAACGTTAGTTGAATAATTAAAAATAAAATAAAGATATGGACTCTAAAGTAAATATATACGGAACATTAAGTACAATGGCTAAGTGCGAAACAATAGGATCAGAGTTCCAAGTCGCAGAAGTCAAAACTAAGTTGTCCAGGAGCAGCCAGTCTGAGGGGTGCGACCGATAAATCAGAAGAGTTGGAGAATTCTGGAGTGTCAGCCACCTGTCTATTGGCACAAACAGCCCGCACCACAGATCTGTACCGCTTGATGCATCTCAGACCAGTCAGGCGCGATCTGCATGAAGATGGTCCGGGAGCAGGGTAATTTTGTTGCTGTTTAGTTGGCACAGCTGTGACACAAACGAGCGTGAGCCAGTTCAGCTGGCTCTGAAGTCCACTACTGTACTCTGCAGGTTAACACAGCCCCTTTCGCCACATACAGCTGATCAGTTAGTGACATTTCCCACATACATGTACATACCAAATAATACAGGCGTTATAAACGGATGTAAAGTCTTTTGAGAGCTTCTGCATCAACAATACACAGCACAATAAAGTCTAATACTGCTATAAATGGTAAATGAAAGAGGAGCGAAGTGTAGTCCTTCCAACTAGTGCAGACAAGGCCTGCCAACCCCAATCATATCATATTTCAAATTTCCAAATCACCTCCGGTACCCGTTCAGCCGCCATTTTGTATTTTTACAAATTGTTTTTTGTTTTTAAAACTATTTAACATATAGAGTTCAAATGTGTAGGTATATTTTTAAATTTAAATAGTTTTAAAGATAAAAAATAAATTGTACAAAATACTAAATGGCGGCTATATGAGTATTGGAGGTGATATGGAAACTTTAAATATCATATTATGTCTTATTTTTGACCCACAATCAATACCTAAAAATATACGGTACTAAAACTAAAAGAGTTCAGGGACACCTTGTATACCAAAATATAATAATCGTAATTCTCCATTTTAATGAAAATGTTCATTGCATATAGGCTTACAATATACATATGTATTTTCAAAATATGTTCAGTTAATAAATGTTAGGGATGTCTGATGCATTGAATCGATGACTGAACTAGTCAAAACGTCGATGCATCAAAAGTATCACCATGCATCAGCAATATTGATGTCACAGAATTATTCTATGCACGAAAATAAAGTAGTTAACACATGAAGTATAAATAATAAATAAATAAAGTACACAATTAGTAAGAAAAAGTGATGTTTTAATCAGTATTGTTTATTGATTAATATTTTAAAACTTATTTTAAATCCAGTGATTTGATGTTCATATGGAGACTTCCACAGTTAATATTCATACTATATATATATTATTGTAATCAGGGGTTGACCTTTTCTGATACCTATGTACATATTGCTGACATTGTGAGTACATTGCAGCAAATAAAATCCCAGTATAATACAAGATAATATAAAATATACTTGATTGCAGAGACTTAGTCAACTTATCCTAAGACTACTAATAATAGTTTTCACAACAAACAATATACCAGACCGAATATCCATACCATATTGTAATAATAGATGCCGGCGTGGTGGCTTAGTAGCTAAGGCTTCGGACTGTGGAGGGCAAGGTCCATGGTTCTAATCCCCATTGGCTTATGGTCGGTACTTCACTCATTGAATGAAGCGTGAGCACAGGCTTGTAGCATGCCCATGTGAACTGGCGAGTGAAGTTAATTAAAGAAAACCACATGTGAAGACTCAGTTAAAAAACAATTGCCTACCAATATAATACAGAGAGATTGTAGGCAATAGGTTCCATCCTTGGTTCTCTTAATACCGACACAGCGTCCGCTCAATAGTTGCCATTGACGTGGATACTACTAGAGAAGTCTGGGGTGTCTATGTTGATGGTAGTCAAGGTTCAGATGTGGTGTAGGGAAGAGAACTGAGTGTCAGACTTGTCAGTTAGCTGAAAATTAGACCAACACTACGTGATTCAGATTCCACGTAAAGCTGTAGGTCCCATAGTTGTCCTGGCTATTGGGCTATTAATAAATAGTCCTTTCTGAGCAAGTTGAACTCAGATAGTAACAATAACTACACTCGTTCATCTACACTCATCACACTCATTCGAATTCCATATTCGCCCATATCTTGATCGGCGTCTTAAGAATAAGTAAATACATTATCTAATTTATTTAAGATAACAAATGATCAATAATTACTATTAAAAATAAAGTAAGTAAACAAACATGAATCACAATGTATCGTATTATGGTACAACTAAGCCTATCCTTAACTATACTTAACCCAATATATACAACACGCAAAAGCACAACATAAACATTATAGCAAGATAATTTATAATCTATTTCAATAGCCTATAATAACAAATTAAATACCGTTCTTTAAAAGAATATCATACATTGAGAGATGTATGATACAAAATTTGAAAAATCTAGAGTAATTTTACATATTACAGCATAGACGTTGAATAAATCTTAGACTATTTTAGTTCATTCATAATTAACTATCATTCATTCATGGTTCGCTTATTTGCATGCCCACCCAGCGCTGCCTATCTCCTCACTACTGCAGTTCACGCAACATCTCCCTGATCTCCGCCCCAAAACGGGCACGGTTTTCTATAACTTTCAAATTATTGGAAAGAGAATTCCACATACAACATGTATTAACTAAAAAGGATTGATTGAAAATTGTAGTTTTATGTTGTGGAATTGATAGTAGTAGAACTGCTCTTTGTGTATAATGAGAACTAATTACGAACAATAATATCTTTTGGAGAGATAAGATGGTAAGTTTGATTTTATGATAACAACAAAGTAAGGATATGATATTCACAGAGGTTTCTCAGTTTAAAAACATCTAGCTGCTCAAAATAAGGAGTAACATGATCAAATCATCGTAGGTTGAAAATGAAACGGATACAATAACTCTGTGCACATTGCTGTTTCTCCGAGAGCTCAACAGTCATATCGTTAATGACTAAGTGACAGTAGTTGAAGTGAGTTAACACCAGAGTGTTTACCAGCATGGTATAGAATAAAGCATTTTTACATTTAATGGAAGGCATAAAGCAAAATGCTTTAAACTATGGATACAAGCAAAAACTCTATTGCAAAGTGAAGTAACAGTTTCATTTCACGTCAGTGTATATTGTTGATAGTAAAATCAAGGTTTTTTAGTGCAAGAAACCCCCGGTTTTTACTTTTGATTTAAATTAACTCTGTTAAATGGATAACAGATCAATTTTTCTAACATAGGCTATTTTCTATTTATGAGAAAATTGATATGAATTATAAGTAAAAAGTTATACTTAATTTGCTAAATTTAATTATAAATTGTTACACATTTGGGCAAACTAATTGATGACGTCGTATGACTTACTTACATCTTAGGGCAAACTTTAATGACACTATTTTAAGTACCAAAAATGGCTACTTATAAATTGTCATGTTTTCTCCAAATAACGTTCCATGAGTGAGGCACTTCCTATGCTTTACTGAAAACATCTTCATTTAATACTGTGTCTGTCCAGGGGATCTTCAACATCCTACAGTGGCACAACATTTCAAAAGCTTCAGTTTGTTTCTTTCCTGCAGCATAAATTATTTAAGTCTCCTTCCATATAAGAAAACCCTCCATAAAATGCTTTGATTAGGCATAATCTTTTTCTTAAATTTAAAGAAATATTTGAAGAGAGGAGTTGTTTCTGTTTATTGAAAACTGTTTTTGCATAATTTATTCTGCTTATTATATAATAGATTTTATCCATTGAGGCTGTTATTTACTCTCACTTTGAAGTAGAATTGATCAACACATTCTAGCCATCGATCGTCCGATTATACTTGCTAGTAAAAAAATGTTTACTACAAGTCTCTTGGTTTTATTTTTTGTAAAATTTATTTTTATTGGTGTAAAGGACAAAATGCATTTATGGAACAGTGTAAGTTTTTAATCTTGTAATTAATATTAGTTGATCAATAGTTAAAACATAAAAGTATAACAAATATATTGACAGTGCGCTATAATATGACTTTTAAATTCAAAATAAATCAATAAAGTTAATGTATTGTAACGTGTCTTGGTATTTAATCAGCATGTTTTCAAAAATGAAAAATTAAACTAATTTAAAAAATTATAAATTCTAAAACGAGTTATTTTTATTCAAGGTGTGGTTTGTTCCACCAGTTTAAAACATTGTTTTGTGGCGCACATGCGACAGTGCAATAACAAGTATGGAGTCAATTGAGAAAAAAATTAATCACGTGTAGTGTAGTAAGTGCATGCACATCACAAAGGGAATGAGGGAATGACTGTGAAATGCCAGTCCAGAATTGTTTACTTAGAATTAACTTCTCAAAACATAAGAGCACGAGTGCTTTGCATTCAGGTCACCAACTCAGTTTTTATTAGAATAACCCAGCTACTTGGGGACAAAGTATTGTGGAGATTGTAGGCGATACGTCTATGCTCACTCCTCTTAATACAGTTAACTCGATTTAATGGACTATATAGAGTAGGCTATTGTCCGTTAAAGCCGATTGTTAAATCAGGGTGAATTCACCCCAAGATGTTATGAGATTGCCACAAAACTACTGTGATGTTGTAAACTCATTGTTTACTTAACAATTTAATAAAATATACAAATACATATTGTATAACAATGATTAAACTATCAGGATAAAGAGAATGTAGGATATACTGAATATAGTAATAAATGTTTGTGGAATACTTGAAGTTGCCTCAGAAAATTATACGTTTAGTAAATTAAAATTGTTTACATAAATTCCTTCAGAGCATGGTATATAACAATTCTAATACTGTAATACAATTGTAAGCTGTCCGTAAAATCCTAAGTCCGTTAAATTGTGGTCTGTTAAATCGAGGGTTTACTGTACTGACATAGTGTCCGCTCAATGACTGGTCGTCACTATTAGAGAAATCTGGGTGGTAGTCAGTGTCTGGATGTTGTCGAAGGTGAGAGAAGCGAGTATCAGGCTTGTCAATTAGCTGAAAATCAGACCAATACTATATGGTTCAGATTCCATGTAAAGTTGAACTCACTGTCTGTTAGTTGCTCTGGCTATTGTGCTATTAATAAATGGCACTTTCTGAAGAACAGTTGAACTCAAGTAACCAAACCATACAGTTTATCCTACTACTAATGTAACTACTATTCATATTCGCCTTAACACTTAAAATATGCACAAAGTTGTGTCGGCATCTTATATCTAAGACTAAGAATATTAAATTTTCATTAAAGGTGGCTGTGATTTGGGTAGTTATCATCACATTGCACCCTAAAGGCCTATAACATAACATTTAATAGCCCATGTGTTTCCTTATTCGTACAGGATTGGGTGGCCAGTACAAATTAATGAACTTGTGCACGATATTTTTCAGCTTACAACAGTATTTCCTTAAACTGCGCACCACCGACCTTTTACAATATATCAAAACTGCAATATGTCGAGTTTGTTGCAGGTAATTGTCAATGTGAGTGGAATATAAAGAAGATGTTATGTTTCTTATGAGAATGTATTTGCAGGAGGGTCACAAGTGCTTGCTTCATCAAGATGAAGTTGACGAATCCAGTTACACAAACATTGCCAGGACTTTATTTTGTCTACTGGAAGCCACATTCTTGACCAGCCGATGCTACAAAAAAACATTGTGGAAATGCACTTAGACAGCGTGTTTAAGGACAAAGCAACAGCACTATCTTTGGAGGTATAACACACTAGGGTGTATTTTATTTTGGGAATTTCATTCCAAAACTAAAAATGTAGAGTTATATTCTTTGTATCTAAGTATTAAATAAATTATTGTATCATTAATAAAGGCATTGTCATTATTATCAAGACATTGTATGTGAGGCTAAAAAATGAAAAGATGGTGGCCACACAACCAGGAAACTGGGAATAAGTTAGAAGTTTAGGCTACCATGACAAAATTGGCAATAAGCCGTGAATTTCTTAGTGAAGCCAGTAAAACCAGAATAAACATACTGCTCATTACTAGACTGACAGATTTGCAGACCCTCGTAAAAATGTATTAGTGAACCCCCCCTCAACATTATGTTTCATATTATACCTAAATAGATCACAAAAGGTTGCTTTATTGTAATAAAATGTAATATTGTTTGAATTTGATAACACTGAGTTTTGTGATAAAAAATGTTCCCAAAAAGCATTGTTTTGTTTGAAACGTAAAATTTTTGAGGAAACTTTTAAAATACCCCACACTCCATCTTGGGCACTTGCATTTGGGCCCAACATTTCTCTGGTCAGCCGAATAAATGCATCTGGTGCATTATGCTTATCTTCAAAGTGTTGAGGCTGTGCACTTGAACTGGCAATTCTAAAACTGTATTTGACTTCTTTAAAATTTTGGGTTAGGTTAAAGGGCACTATGCCAGGAAATAGTATACTATTATATTAGGAGAGATAGGACATCAGCAAACTTACCTTAAAAGACAAATTCACTAACATCAGAGTAGTAGTCACAAACACAAAGTAGACATATCTCACAAATTTTCAACACCACAGGCATTTTCTTCAGGTGAGTAGAGGGAGAGAAAGACAGACACTGAAATGACTTCCACTATTGCTGGGTAGGTGGCTGTGGTGGGGGGGGGGGGGTGTACATCCATAGAGCAACACTCAGGTGTAGATGCAGTATTTCAGTTAGTATATATAATTATATATGAAGTTTGCTGATGGGGAAGGGGTTGAAGGGAAGTGGTCTATCTTATGTTTAGATTAGGTGGGTCACGGGATTTTGTTATCCATTGGTGTGCTAATTCCATCCTTCGGAGTTGGGAACTATTGGCATGGGAAGGAAGGGATCTGATTACCTTAGTGGTGTAACACTGATCAAAATTTTGATTATGGAGAAGAGTATGGGCAGAGACAGGTTTTTCAGGATTTTGGACTTTGCAATCATGTCTATGGCCATTCATGCGTTTTCGAAGGGTTTCACTGGTAAGGCCAATATATTGGGCAGGACAGTGCTGGCACTGGAGTTGATAAATTAGATTGGTGGAATCACAGGAGTGGTTTCCAGGTATCTTGTAGGTTAAGGAGGTAGTGGAGCTGGTAAAAGATGTGGCTGGGAGATGAATAGGGCAGGTTTTGCAAGATTTCTTGTTACAAGGATTAGAACCGGTGGGTGCTGGTCTTTAGGACAGTTCAGGATGTTGGGATCAGGTAACTTAGGATGGACTAGGATTTGGCGGAGGTTTTTGTTTTGTCTGAAAGTCACAGTAG